>JAMWYP010000221.1:600000-839243 GCA_025563575.1 Acacia pycnantha | reverse complement strand
ATTCCTAAAAATAAATTAATTCCTAATTTATTTTAAGACGCTTATTCTTTCTAGAATAAACCAATCCATAGCGATTAGGATCTCTATCATATTCCTAGAGAGTGGATATTCTTCAACCACAAAGCAACTTTGATATCCTTTTGAATACACACTGTGGTCGGTTTTGGACCATAACCTTACTCTTGAGTATCTTTCCATTATAAAATGGTCATCCATCTTAAAGTAAAATTCTACTCATTGCAGAATTATACAAGCTCATCAACAATCCCATAATTATCCCATTGCCTAATCTAAGCTTAAGAAAATGAATTCCATGGACCAATCAAGCAATAACAGCCCTTTCTCTCTTCAAAAAGATATTCTCTTTTTTAGTCCCCACTTCTTTTTTTGCCTTTAACATATTCCCTCACCATGTACAAATAGATGCTACTCACTGATTCTTCAGCCATGGATAGACACATTTCTTAGTTTCTGCAATTCCACAGCTTCACAAGAATTCTTATATATATATATATATATAGCTCTCTCATTGGTCATCATCAAATGCAGAAGCCTCAAGTCACAGAGATACAGGTCCGAATGGACTGTAATGGGTGTGTGCACAAGATAAAGAAAGCACTCAGTAGCATTAATGGTAAGCATGTGAAATTATTTTTATCTTCTAAATCATTCAGCTACATCTATGACTTAGCCACCATGACCTAAGCCTAACTAAATGATTTACCTTTAAATAGGTATATATGATCTCCATATCGACGTCCCTCAACAGAAAATAACAGTTATTGGATGGGCTGATCAAGAAAAGATTGTGAAAGCCATCAAGAAGACAAGGAAGACTTCCACCATTTGCTCTCTTACTGAACAAGTGGAACTGGAATCTCCATATCAACCAGCAGAACCTGGACCTGCACCTGAAGGATCTTCACCGGCTCCCGATCAGACCCAGGAGCCGCCGGCAGAGGCCCCACCAGATGAAACACGGCCACAAGCAGAACCACCAGAAGATACACCACAACCGCCTCCTGGGGAAACCATACCTACAGACAATAATACAAGCCAAAAGTCAGAGAACGTCCCAGGAACAAAATATTTAGAAGAGGTTCATGAGATACACCAATTTTCGCCATATTATGCTAACAGGTTCGATTCTGGCAGATACCGTAGTAGCATAATTTATTCACAGGGGTTATCGTCTTCAATGTATATGCCACACAGTTACTATAACAGAGACAAGCCATCACCTTATGTCACAGAATATGAATATGTCAGATCACCACCAAGGCACTCTTATAACAGTCGTGTGGAATACTACAGCGGAGACAACCAAAGTGGCAATGCAAACATCACATCTATATTTAGCGATGAAAATCCAAATGCATGTCGGATAATTTAAACTTCAGATCATTGAGAACAGCTATGCTGGTAAAGAGTTGACTCTGTTTTCAGTTCAGATGCTTTCATAGTGAATGGTAAAAATGGTACAACTTGAGAGTGGGAAAATGGAGATATTGGGGTACACATGTAAGAATGGAGAAGAATAAGATTCCTAATTCTTATCTTACAAAAAGATTCGGAATTCCTTTAACTAGTATTTTATGTATAGAAGCATATAGACATATACAAAGCCTTAGGGTATGTTTGGTTTGAGGGAAGGGGAGGGGAGGAGAGAAAAAAAAGGAGAGGAGGGAAAAAAAATTCAAAATTGAGTGTAGTGGGGCCCACCAGTTTTCCTCTCCCCTCCTTTTTTTCTCTCCCTCCCTCCCTCCCCCCCTCCCCTCAAACCAAACATACCCTTAGTTTTCAACAAAATTGACTCCAGTAAATCTCTGCCTTTTCATTCGACAATTAATCTTCCTGGAAATCAATGGTCATATGGCCGGGGACAAAAAAAAGCATGCTGGATAGGCATGAGCATATGGAAACAAACGTATATGTATTATGAAATTATCACTCTTATTTTGTCGATCTGAAAATAAGGTAATAACAGGTCTGTGCACGCACAAACATGCTTAGACAGGATGGTGTGTGCGCACGCGTTAAGCCAATATATAGAACAGGCATCTCTAAAACAGTTCCAAAGGACACACGATACATGTCAAATGAGAGAACTAGATATGTTTACATTGGTATATCACACGTAGTCAAAGAATAGAGGCCATATGTTTTACAGTTTGATCCAACTTATGATAAATTTTTCTATACATTGATGAAATGTATGGTCTTTTTTTTTTCGATTAGTTACCAAGGATGTCCCCAAGCGCTTGAAACAAAATCTCTTTTCGGAACTTGAAGCACATTAAAGGATTTTCATCTCTTCCAACAAGTGTGCTTCCCGGAATTAGAACATGTGTTCTCTTCTTTATGGGGTGAGGTTGCTATCACCTCAACCAACAGCTTGTTGGTTACATATATATAGTCTTTCAAAGCACATGGCCTGTAGCATTCAGCTGGATCAACGTTAACTGGAGTATCCAGGCATGTCTTGAAAGTTCACCTGCTACTTTAACCGTCCTTGAACCGAAGAAGCATGATAATAGCTAAATAGTGAAATAAATAAATGCTGCATAATTGAGATATACACATGAACCTAAATAAAACAATCGATACTGGCTGAGTGAGATAATACATGATAACAAAAAAGCTTGAGCTATATTCATAGATTTTCAATACTCAAGTAACGTGCATATCGTGTCTCATGTAAATTACAATAGTACCAAAATTCTAGCTGAGAGGGAACTCACTATGTGGTGTGGGGAAAATCCTCCCAGTTATATAAGTTTCACAACCGAGCTGATTCATGGAACATTTTTAAGTGGCCAAAAAAAGCCCCAAGTCCCAACCCATTCAAATTACAATTATCTTTGCCCCCAAGGGGGGAAATAATTAAAGCATCTAATTCACCTATGAGGCTATTACATAAAATGCGTAGAATACAACAACTTTTTTTTTCTTAATATACAAAATTACCTCTCATCGAAATTCAAACTAGCTGTCATCATCATCACTACTTATTTCAGATGCATCATCTCCTTCCTCTTCAAAATAATCCTCTTTGTCCTCATCTTCGCTTTCTTCTATTTGAGGATCTCTCACTGAATGAATTGTATTTTTAGCTTTGTTAATCTGAAGGAATTTTAAACAAGGCCATTAGACACCAATATCTTTTAACAGCGAGACCAACTATATTAGAGGGATGTAGATTAAACCTGTGTTGTCACCAATTGCAGGCGGCCTGATAACTGTAACAAAGTCTCAACTGCAGATCCTCTAGAGCCAGCCATCTGAAAGGGGAAATATGCTACTTCAATTTCTCAAGAGTTATCAATTTTTCTTTTCTTTTTTTTTCAGATTCTAACAACAGCTTGACAAATTCAAATCGTGAAAGCAGATATAAAGCATTTAAATGAGAAAGCATACTAGAAACCTAAGCTTTGCCACAATACCTTGATCAAGGAATCAAGCATATGTGTCACATTTTCCCGAGAAATTAAGTAGTGACCATGAATCACTAATATGTTATATATCCACGGAAGAGCATATTTGCCAGTAGATGACCTGCTCAAAACATAATTATTCACATCAATTTGATCAAGTGTATTGGTTGAAGCATTTAAGGAAGAAAATTATCGTTCTGATCTGAAAGATAACATAAATCAAGTCTTCGCTGTCTTGCAAACTAAAGATAGCTTCATAAGTTCTTTCCATATACTGAACCACCAAATATTTTTCTGCTCTCACACGCCTCATGCATATATACATATTAAGTACCAACAGCTTAAAACAGGGAAAACTATTGGCCAGATTTTGAAGGCTGTAACTGTTTCTTATAATCTTTCTTGCATCGTTGCAAGTTATTGCACTGCATGCTTCAAACATGCCTGAGCCACTGTTCATCAAATTTTAAATAGGAAGTCTCAATCATGCTATGTGAGCTAATGTTCGAGAAATTACACATAATTATCTATCTACCAAACTGTATTACTAACTTCTCTTAGCATATTAAGTAGCTATATCAAACTGACCATAAACATAAATTTGACCAAAAGTGTTATAATCAATTTCCACAGCTATCTGTAAGACTACAAATTCATAATAAATTTAAGTTTACCCAAGAAAACCAAATACTAGTGAAAACACAAGAGGAGATCATTGACGAGCCTTGGAGTCGACTATTGCAGAGCTCCCGAATAAAATTCAGGCAGCCATTACCAATCAATTTGCTGACATCACTGGAGCTATTCAAACAGCCATTACCAATCAGTTTGCAGCCTTCACCGCCACACAGGAACGCCGTCAGCAGGGTGAAGATGTCCAAGAAAATAATGGGGATCATTTCGGAGGTCCTCAATGCCAACGACCAGGGGCAGAGTACACTCCTCCATTGTGGCACCAAAATTTACTTCCCACAGTTCCAAAGCCATGACATCGATGGGTGGCTGTATAGTTGTGAACGTTACTTTGAAGTCGACAACACCCCAGACAATTGGAAAGTCAGATTGGCAAGTGTCAATCTAGATGACAAGGGATACATATGGCACCAGTCCCTTATGGATGAAGAACATAACAGATCCATTTCTTGGAATGATTACAAAAGGGCTATCAAGACTCGATTTGGAGCACCCTACGAATCACCGATGGGTGAGTTGAAACGATTATGCCAAATGGGCTCATTGGACAATTACAAGGATGATTTCAAGAAGGGCCAAAACTCGTACATTGAGAGTGTCTGCTCTTCACCATTAGACTTGAAGACCTTGAGCGTTCCGAAGTTGAGTGTAATGGGGTCTAGAATCGAAGCACATAAAGAGACAAAAATGATGTCAAATATTTCTTTTCCGCCGTTGAGTTGTCTTCCTTCATCGCTGTCTCTATTCGATGCAATCGTTCCAGTTCTGGATTGTTCGGTAGCCGAGAGAAAGAGTTGTGCTTCAAAGGAAAATTTGTGTGTCGAAGCTGAGTGGCAAGAGTTCAGGAGTGGACGTGCCTCAATGGAGGAGGATGAGAGAGTAGCTGAGTTTGGATTCACGTGGGTGAAGAGAGTACAAGTTGAAAAGTCAAATACTGCTTTACAGCTGTCTTCCCTCTTCTCTGAATTGCAAGCTGATGTTCTGGAATTTCTAAGTCTAGATGGACAATTGAGCTTAAGAGAAAATGAGCCAAGTGTGTTGTTGCAATTGGGTCTTCAAAGATCTGAATATATAAATGATGGGCTGCTACCAAAAGGGCTCTCACTTGTTCAATATTCTCCTGCACAAAGCTTGCTGCAAAGCTGGTTCCGGGGCAAGTTAATTGCAATGCTTTATGGAAGAAGTTGTCCGCTGAGTAGGAAAGAAAAGAAAGGAAAAAAAATGGTTGTCACTTGTTCAATATTCTCCTACACAAAGCTTGCTGCAAATTTGGTTCAGGGGCAAGTTAATGAAAATGCTTTATGGAAGAAGCTGTTCGCTAAGCACGAAAAGAAGAGAGGAGAAACACTAGGTGGCTCCAGTACTGAAGATCAATCTGAAGACAAGTTCTGGATACAAGATTGAAAGCAGCAATCCTTCAAAGATCCTTTGCTCCAGTACTGAAGATCAATCTGAAGACAAGTTCTGGATACAAGATTGAAAGCAGCAATCCTTCAAAGATTAGTAAAAGTCCAGAATTTGGCAACTTAGGCTTATGTTCTATTATTTCTGTTTTTGTTGCATCAGTTCTTGTTATGACAGGTTAGGAAGCTATTGGGCCTTGAGTCTAAGCCTAGTAAGTAATATACTATATATAGGCCTATAGACTAGTGAGGAAGGTATGTTTTGAGATGTATTGTATCCGAATATGATGAATAAATGAGGAGTGCAGCAGATCTGCCTCTCTCCTTCTTGTTCCCCCCATTTCTTCTAATCTTCTACAACCTTCTTATCAGTGGTATCAGAGCGAGTCATCCTCGGCTCCTCCGCTGTGAATTCTGATTTTCTTGCATCAGCCATAGCCATTCTTCCCCCCCGGCAAGGCTGATAGTCAAGAATCCCAATCAAGAAGCAAGTGTCAATTTTAATACAGCCAGAGTCATTCTCTGCCGGATTCGAATTGGCATTTGAGACTTAACCCAGAAAAGACAAAAGAGTTAGTCAAGACAATCAAAGAAAGCCCAAGAATAGTACCGCGACTCTTCACGTGAGAATCCCAATCAAGAAGCAAGTGGTTTTAATGCAATTCGAATTGGCATTTGAGACTTAACCCAGAAAAGACAAAAGAGTTAGTCAAGACAATCAAAGAAAGCCCAAGAATAGTACCTGCACGTGACAGCGAAACGGGTTCCTGCAATTACCGCCCCTGATCAAGTCGACTTTCGGCATCGTAATACCAATCTTGAAGAAGACGACTCCCCAACGATCAGCATAGTCACGTCGACTCTGAGTTTCAGCAGTAATGTCACACTCGACTCTTCACAGTGACTCCGGCGTATTACAATCAGTCGCGTGTAGAGTTTCCAGCAGTTTATGGTCAATCACGTCGACTTTGAATTTTCAACGAACATGCATGTTCGGCTTCGGGTTCCCATCGTCTAAATTTATCTCGGCACAATTAATAACTCAAGACGTGGCAAGACAGGTCGACTTCAACAAAACGTTCCACCACCAGCTTGACGTGTCGACGTTTCAAGAAAACAGAACATAGTCAAGAACCAAGTCCAAGACCAGCGGCAGACTTAGCAAACACCCCCCACGTATCAGGTTGAGGTGGCGACGTCTCAAGAGAAAGGGGAATTAGTCACGAGCAGTTCAAGAATCCACAAGTACTAGGTTGGAAGTCGACTTTGGAGTTATACCAAACACGTCAAGTACTCTTGCGGATAAATTCTTGCAAATTAAAGCCAGTCTCTGTCTCGTTAAAACACTGACAACACCGAGACTCTATACCACATGACTTTGTTTCAGTGAATGGTCGCAACTCGTTCGCAAACAGCCGCAGCAACAATGTCAAATGAAGTGAACGAACGTGTACAGGCCCTGGAGTCAACTATAGCAAACCTACCAGGGGTGATTCAAATGGCCATTGCAAAGCAATTCGCTGACATTACAAAAGCGATTCAAACAGCCATTACAGACCAATTCGCAGCGCTCCCAGCCGCTCAAGAGAATCGTCGACGTGGAGAAGGTACACAAGAAAATGCCAGACCGCACTGTAATGATTACAGATTCTACCATCGACCCAGAACAGGGGACGGTGAACACACGCTGCCGACCAGAGTAAGGAAGATAGAATTTCCAAGATTTCAAAGAACTGACATTGTTGGTTGGATTGACCAGTGTGAACGCTATTTTGAAATTGATAATACACCGGAAAGTTGGAAGGTCCGGTTGGCTAAAGAGAATCTTGATGCAAAGGCCTATATATGGCACTTGGCCTTTGAGGAAGAAGAAGAGGGCAGACCTATTTCTTGGCAAAGGTACAAACAAGCAATGAGGGTCCGTTTTGGGCCTCTGAACGGCATAAGCATGCCAAGAACGTTGACATGGAGCAGTTGTGGCTCCATCCCGAGGCATTCACACATTTACCCTAGAATTACTGCACTTCACGTGAGAACAATTGCATTTAAATTGAAACTACAACAAGTATGCTGTTAATTGAGGTTACTACATTCTTACAACAATTATTTCATGACAATAAAATGGTAACAATACTGTCAGTTTTAAGTTTAACTATACTACTCTGGTCCACAATATAGGTCTAGTTTAACAGCCTCACACAAACCAAAAATGGTGGTTAAATGGAAGTTACATAATTAAAGATGTGAAAATTTTGTAGTGTTTTCCAAATCTACTCTCATCAGGAGTCAATATACATTAATTATAATGCATTAATTAAAATTACAGAAGGGCGAAACAGGGAAAAAAAATGCCCTAAATGTTATCAAACTGGACTTATATTTTGGACCAATCAAAGTAGCGAGAAAAGGACTTGTATTGTGAACTGGAGGAATGCGTTGTGCAAAACAAAATGGAAACGCAACAGAAACCAAAATAGTGGGAAACAGTGAAACACGGCATTTCCTCCTGTGTAAGATACCTTACTAAAGATAAAAAATAAAAATATCAAACCTTAATTGCCAAACAGTCATCAAAACTTCCAGGAGCTTATATGCTTCAGATGGCTCCATAGTCAAGACAGTTGCTCTTATCTGACGAACAAACCAATTCAGGAGCATAAATAACTATATGTGGTGTAACTTTAAAATAGAAAGTAAAATATATTTAAGAAGATAACTAGAATCATAATTCATAAGAGAAAAACAAATGACAATGACTCAGCTAGAGAAAACAAACCTTTCTCATTGGAAGAGTAGCTTCAAGATCAACACCCTTTAACAATGAAGAGCTAAATTTGATATTTGATTCAAGATCATTTTCATCGTCAAGAATCCCAAGAGATCTCATCTGGTCCTCCACGCAGATCACATCAGTCTCGCCCTTGGCCATCTCATCTGCACAGATTGATGAAATCAACAAGTGAAGTCGAGAAATGCCATTCCATCTCTCAGCATCAAGAAGATAAAGGCATGCCTTGTTTTTATCTTGTGAATTGTGCCTTTTATGAGGTATGCCTTGTTTAATGTATGAATATTTTCATTTCAGTAGCTATAGGTTGTGTTCTTTTTTTTGGGCAGCCAGAACTATAGCTTGTGTTGAGATGTGAAATTTTGTGACTTTTGCAGCTCATAACTCATTTTATTGAAGTATTATGAGGTTTTAGACGGTTTTACAAATATCAGAATTTTATGTAATTTATACAATTTTTTGCCAAAAGAGGTAGCATCTTACAATTCGATCTTTTAACCCCTTATTGATCCTACATAAAATTTTGATCTTGATAACCATTTCCAGTAAACGTAATTGTCAAGAGCCACGTCCAAATCAAAAGCTTAAACAGTAAAGGCCTGTGAATAGTTTTATTATAAACTCTACCATTGTTTATATAGTTGATGTATTATCCAAGTACTTAATTCAATAATAAAGATGATAGATATTAGCAGTACCTTCAATCTCCATAGAAATAGATCCATTACTTCTAACCAAATCATCCATAACCTCCATGCCTGAAGAGTCTTGAAATTGTTTCTCTTGCACATGAGAATCATAAAGCTTAGGAATTGGGATCAACGCATCCTCCGCATTAGCACGGTCTAGAGCAGTAACTGTCAAATGCAAGACCAAAGTTAACATAAATGAAAATAATATCAACAAAGACCGACAAATTTTATAGGATAGATACTGTACACTAATTAAAAGGATCAAATGACAAGATTATGATCGCCAAAATGAACATATCATAAGTCAAGTTAATGAGAAGTTCTCATTTTTTAGAACAAGGGGAATGCTAACGACAGTTCTGTAAAGACAATAAATTGTCACCTTTCTTTACATCTTTTGCCTTCTTAGACTTCACGAGGGACTTGTTCAGCCGAAGAAGAATACCATCACCAGAGAAATTCAATTTTATGTCCGAGCCAGATTGCACTGAAATTTTTTGAAATGAAGGCTTTACAAGCAACCCATGAACAAGTAAAACCTGCCCCGAGGTAGGATTGTTAATGCTTTCTAACTTTGCAGCATACACTGCCGGTGATGCACCCATGTAATTTCTGGAAGATATGTCTTCCAAAGATAACGATATTTTAGTGGGCTTCATGTCGTGTAGTTCTTCAATACTATTTCCAAACCAAACATAACAGTCACCAACTTCTGAGATAGCCAAAATACAGACGCCAACGTTGTCGAGCTCCCTGCTAGGAGTGCAGCTGCTATCAAGAAAAACAGCAGGATGCTCCATAGCAAGAACACAACTAACTGACTTCTTTTTGGCCCCGTCAATCCTCCAAACAGCAACATATCTTTCACCAACAGCAGATGATAGAATATACTTCCCATCTTCAGTGAAGACAAGACACCGAACAGATCCCTATTAATTTAATTTAAAAACAATTATTATACAATTAACACAATGCTCACAAAGATGACAAAGAAAATCTATGCTTGTCTTCAAGGACAAATGCAAAGGGAAATAACACGGTAGTACATGTATATTTACACATACACATGACACTCACAGGATGGCCAAAGAACTTTTGTATCTTTTTGTTATCAGAAGAATCAAAAATCTTTAGTTGCGCTGCTGCAGTAGCTATTGTCTTCCCATCTGATGCAAGTGAATCAAATAAAGCAGCAAATTCAGAAGAGAAAATAATACGCCAGAATTTTAAGGTTAATCTAAATAATGATTTGCCAAAGACTTTTCGAGTGAGTAGAGTCAGGAACTATTGTTTATAGTTTAGCATAAGCCATTTAACAACCATAGAGCTAAAAGGCATAGTTGTTTTTCATCCTATTTAAAGCAACTATGCGACTAACCGGAGAGTATATGTCTTGTTACAAAATGCTTATTTAATCAGGAGACTGAAACCTAAGCTTCCAAGTTAGTAGTTATTGTCCTTTACAATGTACAAGAAGCTCCACAATTTCCTAGGAAATCTTATATCCTACTTCAGATTATACTCTCAGTAAAAAAAACAAATTACAGCCAACTTCCTTCCCCACCGCCAAAACTAAGTCCTGCAAAAGCTGTGAAGGATATATACCTGAAGAAACAGACATACAGGATACTGCCTTTGTAGAAGCTTTGAATTTTTCCAACAGGTTTCCTGTCTTACAATCAATCTTGCAAACCATTCCATCTGCACCTGTAGTATAAACACATGATCCATTTGCAGAAGATGAAACAGCTTTCACGCCTCTGCAGGTGAATAAGAAAGAAAGAGAAAAATCAATCGGTAAACATCATGTCCTTATTGAACGGTGAGGAAGTAAATATCACCAAACCCATCAAAGTCATAATGAATTTAATCTGGTATAAACTTGTGAAGAGATTAAAAAAGGAAAAAAAAAGAAAAAAAAATTATTGAGTTCCACATAAAACCACAAAATTCCATACAGTCAACTCATTGTCATTACAAACTCAAACCCTTACTAGAAACAAAAGGGCTAAAATAGTAGAAGGAAAGAGATGAAGAAAAGAAATACTAATCTTACAATTACATTAGAAATGCAGAGAGCCAATATCTCTATATGATAGGCCTAAAGTTTTACAGCACAAATACAATACAATATTTTTCAAATATGACAAGATAAAGAGAACGTGTTGACTATACACCTTTCCACGCAACCAATACATGCAAATATTATGGCACTGGAGCAGTGTTGTTAAAACGTCATTCCAAAACGTAGAAACATCCGTTTCTACGTTTTTACGCCGGAAAACGAGTCAAAATGGTGGTCAGAACGATTTTTGGGTGGAAACGCCGTTTCAACTCGTAGAAACGGTTGAAACGGCGTTTCCACCCGTTTCCACCGAGTTACTTTAAAAAAAAAAATAAAAAAATTCATCCCCAATTAAACCCTATTCGACATTTCAAGTCTTCCGAGCCACCATCGACGACTTCGGCCTTCTTCTCTCTTCAATCTTCATCCACCGTTTCCACCGAAGTTCTTGTTCCTCGCATCGAGCTCGACCACGGAGGCACAGACCATCGACCTTCACGGCTTCACCTTCTTGGCTTCTTCTCTCTTCATCCACCGTAGCTTGCTGTCTTGCTCTGCCCTCTGTGCGTCGACCACGGACCATCGACCTTCACGGCTGCCTTGCTGGGTATTTTTTTGTTGAGTTGCTTCTTCAATCTTCACTCAAAGTATGCTCTGTCTTGCTTTCCTTTCCATCGTTTTTTTTTCTTTCATTTTCATTTTTCCTTTCCACGGACCATTTTCATTTTTGCTCTGTCTTGCTGTTTCATTTTTGTTCAGTCTCTGCCTCTCTGGTTTAATTATTGTATGGGATGAAGAAGATGAGCTTGACTTTGACTCCGATGATTTAAATTAGAGATGTTGATCTCTTTTATCATTTTATTGACTTGTTTTGATCTTATGATGACTTAAATTTGTTGATCTCCTTGAATGTTTGGACTTTGGACTTAAATTTGTGATAACTTTAATGCATTTGTGTGTTTTGATTTTATATATGTTGGGTTTTATTTTCTCTGTGGTATGAAGTAAACTCTTCCGTTTCGTTTACGTTTTACGATTTTACGTTTTTACTTACCCTTACCGTTTCTATGTAGACTCTACGTTTTAACAACATTGCACTGGAGTTACAAATCTACCGTCTGAATAGCCAATATCATATTTCAAAATGCTGTGAAAAGAGTGATGGCAGATTGCAAGTCTTTGTCAAGGACAAATGATCTAGAACTTACCCAGGATGGCAGTCACCAATTCTCCAATTTAATTGACCGGCTGACACATCAAGTGCCAACAAGTCACCACTACCTGTCCCAAGTACTAACAATGAGGATGTGTGTTTCCTTTTTTTCTGCAATAATTAGCAGTATTAGGAGCACATATTCTGTGAAGGCAAAACAATTACACAATGTAATTACAATGAACCAACCAACCTTTCTTTCTAATGACAACCACTTCATGCACGTATAATCTATTGAAAGATTACCCTTCATTGATCCTGCATATATACTCGTTGCATCACTCGATGTGATGTCTGCAAACTCCGTCTGGATATGACCATTTAGTGTATCCCATATCTATACAAGAAATTGTAATGTGTCACACAAATTCTTTGTATGTTAAAACATTCGTCTTTGATCATTCAAATTCAAAATTGTTCTCATTAAGAATAAGGGCATATGATAAGTCACAAAAGCACAATGTGAAGCATAAAAGGCAGCCACTTTATATATTAAAACCTAGGAATTAACGTTCAAAAATTTGGTTGTTGCCATTAGATCTGCTAGCCTACTCACTATATATGGCCTTAAAATGTTCCCTTTCTGACACATCATGCAACAAGCAACAAGAATAAAGCATAGGTACATTCTACTTGACATGTGTTGTCAGTTAATAACCGAGAGCTATGAAGCACCCCAAAAAAAATAGTTGTGACTGAATTCAACATGCGTTGCAAATTTGTATTCACACTCATATAGAAACCAAACATTTTAGATTTTTTCATGCAGCCATTGCCATGTTTGTAGCCATTTTAGCTCGGATTTTTTTTTTTTTTTTTGAAAAAAAAATAAGCCTTTATCTCAGCTTCAGTCCAACGATAAAACAAGTACTGTCAACCTAAAGAAAGTTTAAAACACAAATGGAAGACATTTAATATATGGACTAGTAGACTACTGAATTTCTAGGTAAATAATGGAAAATTTATTTGAAATCTTGTGACTAAATTCATGAAGAATAAGATATCAAACGAAAGATGTCAAACTTTTGCCACAGCCCAGGGAGTACAATCATAAGAAGAGGATGAAAACCAACCTAGAGAGCGTAATCACAAGAAACAGGTGAAAACGAAGGTCAAGTCAGTGGAAATAAATAGCAAAGAACAGGAAATTGAAACTGGGTATAAGTTATACGTATTCTCCCCATAAGACTTTTATACCTCGGAAACCGTTAGCCTGCATAGTTTCATATCCACTTATCAACCATCTACAGTCGACCTTCACCCCAATATTTCCAGGTCCTTAACCTAATTGATCCGAAACTACCCAAAAATAAATAAACACTCAATTTGTTCTAACATAGGAGATATTTTATCATTTTGAAGCTTAAATCTTGGTGATCCTGCCCAACTTTGCAAGTGATTAGCATGTTGAAGACAAAGGCATTCAATGGAATGGATGAAAAAGTTTCGTGCACAGGGAAAATGGTGTAATACTGATGCCAACATAATAAATAGAATGGCAACCATTGTAATGCTTGGATAAACCCATCAATACGTCTAATTTTCAATCATATATAGTTGCTAGTAAAAAGAATCCCATACCTTTATGCGACCATCTCCAGCGCTGATAGCGAACAAGTCAAACGAAGGACTAAACGCTGTTAAAACGTCCCTAATGTTCGGTGAACTCATTCTCCTAAAACACAGAAAAAGCAACTTCAGAAAATTGAAAACTCACTGGCATGAACAGAACCACAAGAAAATGCACATAGTGCAAGGACTTCCGGCGCAGAATATACAAAGTATACAAACTCTTAGGACCACGAAGATTTCCAAAAAGAAAAAAGAAAACACATGCACCCACACAGAGAAATTATCTATTAACAGAAGACACGATTCAAACATGTAAACTATGAATACATCACAGATACAGAAGAAGAATAAATAAATATACTGTGAACCAAACATAACAGTAGTTACTTACAGAAGCGAAAGAGCAGCTAGGCTAAGAAGTTAAAGTACAAGTAAAGGTTCACGAACGGCGTACGGTAGAGTAGGACAAAGTAGAATGAATATTCAGAAGCAAAATACACAAGACTATAGCATCTACTAGCAATAGCAATGAGGGCAACAGCCACTGCTCTTCCCTGTGTTTCCCGCGCCGCCGCCCGCCGTTAGACGCTGCCTCGTGGTGCCAGAGGTAATATGGAAGGATGGCTGTAATGGGCCTCAATTGGATGGAGGTTACATGGCCCAATGGTCCTCACAAAATAATGGACTTCTCAATATGATTGATTTTTATGGGTCAATTCTAAGTATGATTGAATATGTGGCTGAAATGTCCCTTTCGACAGAATAAGAAAAATAATGTCACCCCTCGTTTTTTGGTTCAATTGGTAAAGGAGTCAAACACTTCTTGGAAGAGGAAGAGATCTCGATCCGGCTTCGTGTATCACGGGAGGTGCGACGGAAGTTCTTCTATCTTCGCCCGCGATTGGTTAAGGAAAGATTGTGGTTCTTCCTCCTTTTCACCGATATCGTCGCCTATTCCACAACAGTTCTTGAAGTTTGCAGAAGAGTCCGGTTCTTTACGCTCGAGTCTTGAAGTCTGACGAGAATCCCGATCTGAGATTTTTCCTTGGTTCGACGGACATGAAACTGGTCGTTCTTGGTATCGTCGATGGATCTTTCTTTTCTTGGGAACAATAACGATGGGTCTCTAATTCGATTGGTGGCGTTTTAATGCTTCTTATGGTTTTTGGTCAAGATTCTTTGCTCCGTTCATGTCCCACTGCGATTTGAAGACAATCTATCGCGACTTTGAGGAGAAACATCCGGATTCTAGCCAAATGCGGAAAAGCGATTAAGACGGTGGGCGTTGATTTTGCAAGAGATATTTCCAGGGTATGGTCAAGATTCGTGAAGCTATTGAAGGGTTAGATGTTGGTGTCTTGATTAGATGTTGGTGTCTTGATTAATAACGTGGAATCTCATATCCTTATGCGAGATACTTCCATGAAGTGGATGAGGAGTCAAGAATTTGATTAAAGTGAGCAATAAAGGAATCAGTTCCACAAGTTACATGTGATTACATTAAATGTAACTACTGTGCTGGGCAGATTGAAGTTCCTTCATCACATCTGAAATCTATGCAAACAAAATCCACTGCAAAGTATGAAAAGAAGATCAAAGATATAACTCAGCTATATTTCTAATACTTCATCTCACACTGGCTGAGGCAGCAATAAGAGTGCTGGGTTGAGTATTATCCATAATGTGGATATTGAAGATTATATGTTCAGTCTATGATGCTGAGCAGGTGGTTGATTAGTTGGTTAAGGCCCTTTCTATATAAAGGGCTTAATCATTGTGGTTTAGGTGTTGAGTGTGGAGCTCTCACCATATTGGAGAGAGGTTAATTTGATCTCATCAAAGGGAGGGGGTTCGATTCTAGAGTTGGTCAAGGCGCTAGGAGAGGCATCCTAACCTCTGGATGCCTAGGTAAACGCCTGAGGGTAATAAACGGCTCGCCCTGCCCAACATTGATATCACCTAGGAGGAAGGGAGACTCCGTTCTGCCCTTGGATTGTGGGTGAGCCCAACCCCTTTCCTAAAATTTTGTTATAAAAAAAAATAAAAATAATGTCACTTTTAAGACTAAGAAATCTTAAAATGTACCAACAACTATTGGAAGCAAGTGGTAAGAGACTTGCTTTCCTACCACCATGTCCTCAGTTTGAGGCGTGAAAATGGAGAAAATGATGTTGGGAGCTCTTCCCCTGCCAGTGTTGGGAGCTCTTCCCCCACAACCATGGAACCGACGCAGGGCAAAATACGGATTAGTCGGAACCGAAGATTTCGATAAACTGGGTAGGATGCCAAAAAAAAAAACAAGAAATCTTAAAATGTCATTAAAAACATTGGTTGGTCCTTTATTGATGTCTAAAAAATACCCATATTTTTATGCAAGTTAAAGATTCTGGAAATATAAGACAAAAATATCAAAAACTAAGAAATTCTTGAAACCTCAATTTGAATCGTATTCAAACAAGCTTTCATATTCATGGTTGAACTTTATTTACCCAAACATTAGTTAAAATATTGCAAAAATAAATATAAAAAAAATTGCTTAGTTGAAAACAAATATAGCTAAAGCTTTTAAGATTTCCAATAGTTATTAGGATTTTCAATTTTTCACACTAGCTTTTCAATATTTTCAACTTGTATGTAAATAGAGACATTTATTCAATTGACTTTTTTAAAAAAATAAATTGCTATTAAAAAATTAAGGTTGTTAATTGGTATTTTGAAATTTTAAATAGTCATTGTCAATTTATTTAAGGCTTGTTTGAGTTGACGTCTAGGCATGTTTGGGTTGGCGGTAGGAGCGGTGGCTTAAAAGTTATCTGACTTTTGTAAAAGCCTAGTAGGAAAAAAATCAAGTTGTAAATAATGATTTGTGTTTAGATTAATGGTAGTAGAAGTGGCGGGACCCATGTCAAAAAGTTGAAAGCTTTTTGGAAAAAGCTCCATGGTGAAGCTTTTTGGAAAAAACTCCATAATGGAGCTTTTTTTTTAACTGACTTTTAATTTTTGGTTTTTTTCCACTGGACTTTTTTAATAGCTTTTTTTGACTTTAAGTCAGCTTTAAGTTGATTTCAAACAGGCCCAAACATGCTCACGTAAATTAAGACAAAATTGCTCGCACATGCTTATCTCATATCCCATAAATCATGTCAGAAAAGAAGCTTCCATTCCAAACATGCACTAATTTCAAAATGTGTTTCACCAACGTTGTGGAATTTTTGTTTACATAACAAAACACCTTTCTGGTTGGAAAGGTCGGGTAAGAGGAATAATAACAATATAGGTAAAGCTTGAGCCAACAACCTATGCGCACAGCAACAAAAAGATGCCTCCAATGATTGCTTTACTAGTTTTGGAATCCCATGCACCTACTGATTAATTTGTTTCATTTTTTTTCAATTTCAATTATCATAACATGTATTTTAAATTTTTTTTTTTTTTTGAAGGGGGGTTGTTTGGACTTTTGTGCACTTGCCAGTGTATGCATACAAATGCTACCTCAACCTAATAAGCTAGAATCGGTTTGGTTTGATAGAAAGAGAGGAGATGAAAGAGATTTTAATATTACTTTATTACCCTTCGTTTTTGGGTTCAACTGGCGAACGGGTCGGACTTCCTCATCTCAAGGGAGAGGGTTCGATCCCTGTGTTGGTCAAGGCGCTGGGGGAAGCATCCTAGGGGTCTAGGAAGCAATGGAAACGCTGATAGAGGTGGAGACATATGTACTCTCTGTCCAGTATGCCCTGTGGGCTCCAAGCGCCCTTCCCTTAGACTGTGGGTGAGCCCAACTCCTTTCCTAAAATTTTCTTAGCAAAAAAAAAAAAAATACCTTATTTGAACCATCAGAATGTACGAGAGGGGAAGGATTTTAAAGTTATCTGGTTTGCATCAGGATGGGAGGCGAGGGAAATTAATTTCACATGAAAAACTTTACCCTTATATTATAAATGATTTTTTCCAAACTCTATTAAATGTATAATAAAATTTAAGTTATTTTTGCAAATTTTGTAGAATGTTTTATAAAATATAATGATAAATGAAATTTAATATATAAAATAATAATTTTATAATATATAAAAGAAGAAAAGGGAATCAAACAAACCCTTCAACCCCTCCTTCTATTTCCCATATTCGTTCTGTAAGTTTGTGACCTCGTTTGTCACTTTTCCTGTATTTGTGTGATTGCTAATCCTCTCTCTCTATATATAAATATATAGGAACTCAGTTATTTTGTGTTGTTATATAAATCCGTTATCATCCAACTGGGCTCTTCCTATAATCTGTTCATTGTTTTCAGTGCATCAGGTTGGACTGGTAGGGAAAATCAAGAAAGACGTTTTCTGAAAAATAAACAGAGGTCGAGGGTTAATATTAGAACTATGCCACCACATAATTAAGTGCAGCAGATGACTAGATGGGTAGCGATAGGATTCACAACGAAACTCAACTCCTCGCTCGAGCTTGTTGTTCTTGTGTTGACGAGGTCGAAAATATGATTCACAGGCTGATGGGCTCAATGCTGATCGATGGAGAATAACACACGATGAGAGTGGTGGCGAGCTGTGGGGTGGTGGCAACGACGACGGCGAGCAACATTGGGAGGTTGTGGGCAAGGTGAGCTATGAGAGAAGTGTCGAGAGGAATAAAAAAAGAGTATGGTAAGTTGGGAATATCAGAAATAACTATGGCTAAAAATGTATAGCAAGGCAATCAAAACAACCTGACTTAGTTGATTCGTAGCTCCTACCTTTAAGCATCTAGTCAGAGGTTCTGTATAGAGAAAGTTATTTGGCCAGTACCAATACCTCTTCGGGACGACTACGGTGCGAAGCGGAGGATAACCCCAGATTTATATAATAATAATAATAATAATAAAGGTATAGCAAGGCAAAAAAATGGCCCCTCCTGTAATACCCCGAAATTTGAATTAGGGAATTTAATGGCCAAAGTGCCAAAATGACGAAAATGCCCCTAAGGGACATAAATGACTTAGAAAAATTATGGAAAATACCATTGTAAATTATAAAATAATGCATGAGGCATGGAAATTCTAATGTTAAGGCAAAAGTTTGAAGATAAAGGAGTGTCTTAATTAAGAAAATTATCAACAAGTGATAATAAAGTAATTAAGTAATATTGAGCTAATTACTTAAGCTCGAGCAAAGAAAATTATGAAATAATTATGTAAAGCTCAAAAATTAGTGGAAAATGGTTTGAAATTAGTAAAAATATGTTTACTAATTAATTGGAAATTTTGGAGAAAAATAGTTGAGTTTAGGTATTTTGAGCCTAAATACAAGAATGGACCAATTAGGTAATTTTGTGGAATTTTTGGAAAAAGTAAATAAATAAATCATTAATTAATTAATTAATTAATTAAAAAAAATAAATATTTATTATTTTTTGGGCCAGCCGAATCTTGCTCAAAAATGGGATAATATTGAGTTAAAAATATTTAGATAACTTAGGATAGAAGTTTTGGATTTTATTATTTTAATATATAATTTATTATGATGAATAGTAAATTAATATTTAGGAATCGGATCCTATCTGGAGATCTAGGAATGGGATTTCCAAAGCCAGGGAAAAATAATGATCAGTGGAATTTTGTCTTCCGTTATACTCTTCCAGGAGAAAATTCTGAAGTCGTTTGTGCATTTCCTAATAAAACAAAATAGGGAAAAATGCATATAGGTATATTTTTGGATATAAGGAAAATAAATTCTAACTCAACATCTAGGCATGAGTTTGAATTTATTTTGACATATTTGGAATCGAGTAAATTTTTAGAAGAAGTTGATAATTTCAGAAATGCGTTCTGAAACCAGACGCGACCGGACACGTTTTTCGAGAAACTTCGGCTGAACACGGAATGCCCTGTATGGAACCAAAATTTAGGTTAACTTGGACATTTCTAGTAAGTGAGAACTTGTCTTCAAAGTTGTAAATCCAGAATTTTGAGATTTCTCCGAAATTACGCGAATCGCACCGATCGGGGAATTGGACTGGATGAGGACACGTGTCATCATCCAATTGGCTCATCTTTGGCTTGGAGAGGGGGCAGCACGTTTTGGTGTGTTGTATGGCCAAGAATCACTCTTCAAAATATTAAAGGGAGAATTACAACTTTGGACCCAAAATTTGAGAAGGGAAATTACACTTTAGGACCCAAAATTTGCCTATAAAAGGCAAGAGCTCTCTTCATTTTTCTCACCCCATTCTCAAGTGAAAACCGAAATCCTTGAGTGAGAAAGAAGAGAGAGAAGCTCTGGGAAGTTCTCACAAGTCTTCACGGGTAAGTCTTTCGGTCTTTAGTTTTTAGTCTTTAGTTCAATAGTTAGTAAGGCTAGAGTAGTCTTTATTTTTATGATTTGGGTATCATATGGGAGGGCTATTTTAGTCTTTATTTTCAAGAATCATAAATGCGTCGAAGTTCGCGAAATTTTGGGAAGAAAATAGCCTATGTAAGTAAGCGCCGGCGAAATTCCGCCAAGTAGGGGTATAGGGGCAAAATGGTAATTTTTACCTAAAATGCCGATTATAATGCCAAATCACTAATGAAAGTGATATTACTCCTATAGGACGTCGAAATCCTAATCTGCTGCCAGATTCTGCCGCGAAGTCCGCTTATTGGACGTTTTCACGTTTTAAGTAAAAGTACGATTTCGACGGAAGTGCCGTCTACCGTCAACGAAGGTACGTTCGCGTACTGTAACACTAACTCTGATGTTTATGGTATGCATATATGTGGTATGTCTGCATAGAGGTGTTATACTGTTTGAGAGCATATAGTGGTTAGTGGATATGTCTGTATGCTGGGTGCAATCTGTGAAGACTTCATTTCGTGGATCGGGCAGGAGTCTTCCTTTTGATGTTGTCTTTTATTCTGAAAACGCTCGGTTATTGAACCGCCTTTGTAATCAGCCAGATACACTACTGTTGGCTTTTGAATCTATATATCAGTTACTCTTCCGCTCAAATGCTCTACTCTGATGGTTTGAAAAGATGTTTTAAAAAAAAAAATTATACTGCTTTAAAAAGTCGGGTTGTTACACCTCCCCTTTAAATCCCCCGATTTTGAGACAGGGGCGGACCCAGAAATTTTATTAACTTATGTATTGGGTTAATACCATTACTTGTGTTGATTGAATTTTAGTTTTGATTCTTGTGATTTTAAATAGTTAGTTTTGATCTTTATAGTCATAAAAATGTAGTTTGAGTTTAACAACTAGTCTATTTATTTTTAATGAATTTTGTCTTTGATCTTTATACTTAAACTCAAACCAAGTTATTATAAAATTAAAGAGACCAAAACCAACAATTTAAAATTATAAGAATCAAAACCAAAACTCTAAGGACCACTAAACTAATAATGATATTAAACTTTATAAATACTAAAGTTATTAATCTGTTGGTTATTTATAAAAAAATATGTCTTGGTTTTCGAAAAATACCCTATTCAAAACATACCCACGGGATGAAAATTCACTTTAAATATGCAATCGATAGAGATTGTTTAAAAAATATATATAAATTTGGGAGAGTAGATGAGGTCTTACATTTAATCAAAGCAACCCCTTTAATAACTCATACATTTAGTGGCACAGAATTATTAGAATTTAGAAATTAATCTCTAGTAGTGGCATGCTGGCACTAATATATAAAAGTGACATAAAACCAAGGTTCTAAAACTCAAATCGGCAAGGGTAATGGGTCAGACCGAAGCTAACACAATGCCAAATCAGTGAGAAATTGAAGATTTCAAGGTAATTAATATGAAATTCTAAAGAAAATTAAAAAAAAAAAAATCGATTTAAAAAAAAATACCGCACTGGGTGTATTCCCGGCCTTGATGGGGTTGTCGGTTTTCAATCCGGGTTTCAGAACCTGGCATGAAACCAAGCACACTTTAAAACTGATAAATAAAACTTGCAGCTGAACCCATGATCATCACTTCAAAAATAAAAAGGTTATTCTTCAAATGCTTTTTTTAACTTGTATGTATGGTTGGATTATGTTGAGAAAAGAAAGCAGATAGCTATTTTGTCTTCTGTTCTTTTACTTTTGACTGGTTCATGACTTCATGTACTAGTTTTCCTATTTCCTTGTCTATCAATAAAATTTTAAAAAAACAAAAACAAAAAAAGCTGGTAATCTGGTACATATATGTAGTAAAATAAAAAGGGATCTTGATAGAGATTAGTTGAAACAACTTTAAGACCAAAATAGTACAATAATTTATCCGTTGGAATAATGGATGAACACAGATTGTTTTATCATGCTTACCAGGTACCCACCAAGTCTTACACAAACAAGTGACATATATGGCTCAAATTTGAACTTTCTTTAATTGGAAGTATCACCCAAATCCAGTACATGATTTACAGCAATTGAGAAAAAAAAAAACAATCACAATGAAACTGAAATGCAAAAAATAACCAAATGCTGAATCCTCTGTTGCGGCACTAACAAAATTTCATTACAGCATGAATCAAGATATGAAACTGTACAACAAATAATGATGATGATGATGAAGAAAAAAATGAACAACCCGGACAACTCTTGTCTTATTGGGGAACAAATGTGACCTAATCTGAGATAACACAGGGCAATTCATTCTTTTCCAATCAATGTGAATCCATAGCACTCAGGAATTTGAATTTCCACTTGAGGAAGGAACTTACAAACAGTCCTTGAGATGTTTGTTATCAGATCTTCCAACGAAAAATCACCCACGGACAATTTATTTTATCATCAATCCTTTCAAAAAAAAATTGTCCGAGTGTGAAAATTTAATTGGCCAATTCAACGACAAGCACTCAAGTAACTGCAACTATGTATGGACATTTCACAGGACAGAGGCTTTACTGTTTCCATGGATGATGCTGCTGATGAGGGTGAAGCAGGATGAAGAAGAATTCCAGGAGCTATTAAGGTTGGGGCAAGGTTCCGGGAGAACTGAGACCGAATAACCAGACACATTTGAGCATTCCCAGGAAAATGGAGAGACAGGATTTATAGATAAAGATATGTTGGAGAGGCATATGTTAGTGAAAGGAGATTCCAGAATCCCAGTGAAGTTTCCGGCGATGGTGATGTTTGAGCCAGTCATATCCTGCAAGGTGATGTGATCCAATTGTGGAAGAGCATGAGGATCAAATTTATCATCTGGGTGAGACCCACAATGTCCTGTGGCTGAAAATGCCTTGTAGATATTCTCCATTTCCACATTTGATATGAAGATTTCTCTGATATACCCGCCTCGGCCTTTGGTGGTTCTGAACTCAATCCCACTGTGTGAGTTGTGAAGATGAACATGCTCCACCAGAACATTCGAGATGCCTCCAGACATGTCACTTCCAAATGCAAGTGTAGAGCCAGAAGATGCTTCAAGATAAACATTTCTTATATGCACATTCTTGGTGGGCCTCCCGTAGGCGATTCCGTACTCATCCCACCCACTTTTGAGAGCAATTGCATCAAAACCCATGATGATAACACAATCTTCTATACATACATTATCAGAAGAATCTGGAAACATGAATTGCACAAACATATTTAAGCTTTTCAGTGAAGCCTTACGAATAATAGAGTGAACTTCTAAGTTCTAGCTACTGGATCATATAGTTTATGATTTGTCTGATGAATCTCAGTCTCAGCATATGAACAACAAAAGAGTTCATGGAGGACAACAAACCTGGTACTATACCAACAGTATAAGGTGAATCTGGAGGAGCAGAGATTGAAATATTTTGAATAATTACATTGCTGCATCAGATAACAACAAGTCTGATTGAGTCAGTACAGCTTAATCCAAAACAAGTATAAGATCGTTCAAAGTTTGAATGAACACAAAGATACCTGCAATAAACTGGGTGAATGCTATATGCAGGAGCATTTAAGATTGTAAGATTTGAAACAACTACGTATTCAGAGGCTACAATTTCGACCAAATGAGGACGGCTATAGTTTAAGGAATGAGAGATAAATTTGTCCCACCAAACCATTCCCATGCCATCAATAGTTCCATTGTTGCCTGGTAAATTACATAAAGATGTTAAAATCTTACTGCAAGAAGAAGATGCCAATTACAAAAGTTGTAAAAGAGGTTTTGCTGAAAGAGGCAAAGGCTGGTGAGCAAGAAAATAAACCTGTGACGACCACATCTTCTAATTTGTATCCATTTATCAAGCTCTGGTATCTTCCTCCTGGAACTTCCGTCCCTCGACCGTACGAAGGTAACGGTGCAACCACATCCCAATATGATGGATCCTAAATACAGAAAAATCACAAGTAGAAAACTCAAAGTTCATGAATTACCCTCAAGAGAACAACATAAGGACACTAACTAGCATTCAATGTGTGTGATGTATGGTGTCATTATCAATTCAATACTCAATTAATTTCTCCATATGTATCTAAAATTCTGTGTTTTTTTTCAACCCAGAAAACTTTTATCCTCAGTAAATTGTGTTAGTATCGTCATCTTAGTAACCCTGAAATGGAGAAGTTGAAACGAAGTTAAAATCTTTGCAGAATCAAATCAAGTTCGGCGTAAAATACCTGAGATCCAATAATAACAGCGCCTTTTTCCAAAAAGAGGGTGAGATGGCTGGTGAGATTGAAGCTTCCAGTGAGCCATTTTCCTGGGGGCACATATAGCTGAGCACCACCCTTGTCAGCGAATGACTTAAGATAGAATATGGCATTCTGAAAAGCAATAGTGTTCAATGTTTTGCCATCTCCAACTGCACCAAACTCCCGAATAGACACACTGTGAGGTCTTGGATCTAGTTTTGGTATAGAATCACATTTTCCATCTCCATTGATACCCACGGCATTGCTCAATGCCAATAACAGCAAGAGCAATGCCACCTGAAAGAGAGTCAACCACAAAATTTAGAGACAGATTATATGATATTCTTCTCTGGGGAACATCATATAGCTTCCATGCATATCTGATAAGAATGCGCATGAGCTTTGATAACAAATCTGAGTAATTCAATCATCCAGAAGAAACACGATTAATAGATTGAGAGCAGTATAACACTGAAGCATATAGAAAATGACTAAGTACTTCAAACAAAATGCCTGGTCCGAGGAGTATTAAAACGTTTCTAGTTTATCAGATCATACAGAATTTGATCAGAGCCAGCCAGGGGGGTAAGCAATAAGAGCAAATCCGATATAAGAGAACCCAAAGCAAACATAATTTTCACCCAAAACTTTCTAAAACCCAACCGAAGATTGGAAAAAACTGTTCAAAACCAGTCATCCCAGTTCATCTACCAAAAGAAGTCCAGTTAGGGGATTTTCAGATTAGCCTCGAGCGACAAGTAGAAGGAGAAGGAGAAAGCAGGGCAAAATAAAAACCCATAGGAAAACGAACAAAAGAAACGTACTTACTAGCATCTTCTTGGGTCAAAGCCGAAGGTGACAAAGACCGGCGCTAATGCCCAAGCACAAAGAAATAACTAAACTGCAGAGAAGAAGCAGAGAAAAAAAGTGGAAGAGAGAGAGAGGAGGAAGAAGAAGCAACATACAGAACTGGGGCAGCTTTATGCAAGGTTTGAGAGTATTATAAGCATTAATTATATAAATGCCAGCAACAGATTAAACAGCACTGGCTTCTAATCATTTTTTCACCCCAACTCTTATTTATAAATCTATTTTAACAAAAAAAAAATTGATATTTATTATAAGCACAATTTCAAGATAATAAATGTGATTATTACAATTTTATCTCTATTAATTTTAATCAAAAAATAGAATATATTCATATTAACTTTTGAAACCAATCATAAATGAGAGCAAAATTAAAAATTCGACCCAGAATTAATAAGTCAACTAACTATCTTTGATATATAAGAAGTAATTAATTTTAAACTTATAAATATAACCAGGGTAATTAATTAATGCTTATTTATCAATTTTATCATTGCTAAATGTGACTTTTTTATGTTCACTCTCATTTGAAACCTAATTTAATATAAGATAATTTTTTTAAAAATATAATTAATGAGTTAACTACCATTTTTTATTTTAATTAAAATTGAAGTGTTTTATATGATAGACTGAAACCAGTAAAACGTGAAAAAGACACCCAGGCAAATCAAGAAGGACAAGTGGGGGAAGAAAATAATGGTGGGGGTGGCAAAAAAAGAAAGGAAAAAAAAAACATATTAATTAATAATTAAGTGACACTAATTGCAATTTACTCTGTTCATCAATATGATGGAATAACGTCTCTCGCCGACAAAATCGTTTGAAACGGCCCTCCCTGGCTGCATTGGAACACAGAGAGAAAGAGTGTGTGTCCGTGCTTGTTTACCTATAATAATAGCCTTTTCTTTTGTCTGGACATACAATAATAAGCTAAAAGTTAAAACAAAATACATATAAAACGTTTTGCCAGTTCCCTGCTTTAAAATTTAGTAAAAACTAGGGTAAAATAGTAAATCTCCTGGAAATATAAGCCTAAGAGTAATATTATCCTGAAAGTTTTTCTTATCTCAGACTCTCAGTGTTGCCCTGAGAGTTTCAAAACGTATCAATGTTGGATTATTCCGTTAAAAAACTAACGTTGACCATTAACTTTTTAACGGAAATAGACAACATTGCTACGTTTTGAAACTTCCGGTGTAATATTGAAACAAGAAAAACTTCTAGTATAACATTGCTCCTCAGCGAAAACTTTCGGGGTAAATTTACTATTTAACTCTAGAAATTAATTATAACTAAATATAAAAATTCACAATATCAATAATTTACCAAATACCAGGCCAAAAAAATCATTGTTATAAACTAAGGGCAACTTCAATAATATATTCCTCACAAAGATTAAATTGAAATTCATAAAATTCGTGAAATTAAGATTATGAGACTAATAAGGTAGGGTCTTAAAAAAGCAATTAATTTTCCAAATAGCTAATCTATGTAATCTTTATTATAAGGCACCAACCAGTAATTGTATTTAATCTTTTTTATAAGGCACTTGTTTATTTTTAAAGCCGATTAATTATTATTTTTATTTATGCCCATAATTAATAAGGGTAGTGGGTGAGAGTAATAATTAATATAATATTAGAGTTTAGTGTAATTAGTAGGGGTAACATTAGAAGTTACTTAAATTATAAGACAACTTTATTGACTTTAACTGTTTTTATTGGATTGTGAGAATTGTTAGTTGGTGTCTTATAATAAAGACTAGATATAATATTTATGAACAATTTTCTCTTAAATTATTGGTCAGCAGAAAATGTACCAAACTTGTAAAAATAAGGATTGTGTCTCCATAGTGAAGTGTATATGTGGGGGAGTGGGAACAGTGTAATTGGGGTAATAGCTGGTTTACATTTGTAAGGCAGTGATTAGCGTGGGAAAACATAGGACGGAATGGAGAGAGGAAATGATAAGGTAACAAGAGGTGCAGGAAGTAAAAACGTGGAAAGTGACACGTAGGGGTGAGGGTGTGAGGGAGGTACGAAGGAGAAAGTGCACCGGACGGTGAGAGGAGAAATAAAAGAGAATAATAATAAGTGAAGGAGTGCATGGGGCATTGAGAGAAGGCATGTGGATTGACAGAGGAGATGGGGGTAGAGTGGGGCCCACGTCAATCATGGCAAGGATGCTAGCCTGGCATGACAGAACATTAAGACATTTCAAATAATCAACCAATCTCAATAAAAAGTCCAACTTCTCTGAGACACGTCACCCTTTAATTCCCCCAGCCTTTGCCCATTTGAGCTGGACTTTTCCTTTTTTTTTTAAAAATAAATAAATAATGATATGTACTACTCATACAAATTCCAAAATAAATCACTAAATATAAATGAACAATCGAATCAATATTTCAACCATCCATGTTACTCGGTGCGGGGTATAATATCCATATAAGTTAGAGCACCTAGATTAAAATTATTTAAAAGTGAAAAATATGAAAAAAAAAATATGGGTAAAGAAGTTCTTCAATCATTGGAGATAAGTTATCTTCAATGACTTTTAAAACTACGTCGTTTTGGATTAATGAAGGGTGTTTCTCAGGGGCGGAGCCAGACCAGAAATGAATACTAGGGGGCGAAAATTACAAAATAAAATCCAGTGGAGTCAGCATTTGAATTAGACCCAAAATTTTAGGAAATTATGCTTTGACCTTGTAAATATTTCAATATTTTCATTTTAGTCCCTTTATGACACTTTTAAATAGGGACTAAAATGAAAAGATTAAAAATTTTAAGAGATTAAAGCATAATTTTTTTAAAAAATGGTCCAATTATGTAATTTTAGGGGGTGGGGGCCACCCCTAGCCCCCTAAATCCGCCCCTGGTGTTTCCGTAATTTTGCATCCTTTATTAATTCACCTAAAATTACAAAAACACACTTCATTAATACAAAATAACATAGTTTTGGGTATCATTTTAGAACTGCTCATACTTGTGGAGAGAGAGTGAATGAGAGAGATAATAAGTAGACAAAAAGGTGTGTGAGATAATTAATGGGAGCAAAAAATTGGGGGGAAATGAGTTAGTGGGGCAAAAAAAATTAAAAACAAAAAGGTTAAAATTACATACACATGGGGCAGTTTGGTATGAGAGATTTGAATAGGAGGGAAGGCTATGAGAAACTTTTATAAGTTGAATTTTAAAAAAAATTAAAAAATGGGTTATAAAATTTTAATAAAGAAAATATATAAAATAAAAGGGTCAAAAAATTGAATTAAAATATTTTAACCACGCTTTTCTACTTTTTTTTTTAATCAAAATAAAAAATCCCCAAAAAAAAAACAAACAAATATATTTGACCAAAAGAGTAATATTATTGATATTTTAACTATTGTTGTTTTACTAAATAATAATCTTTCAGTTATAATAAAATAATGATAAGTCATACACACACACACATACTGATACAAATATTAATGTTAAATATAAATTTTATTGAAAGTTTTACATTTTATATGTGGAAAATAATTTTTTTTTTCCAACAATATAATTTTTTTAAACTCCACATGTTAACACTATCGCCATCACCTGCCAATGAGGGGAACAACGTTACATAGTGTTTTGGTTAAAAAACACTGTCATCTCATGAAAAGGAAGTCACTCCAAATATAGCAACCAAACTTATATCGCTATCAGAAATACTACATAATAGACTCTCACAATAAAAGGTTGTTATTGCATGGAAGTGAAATGAATAATACAAAAAATCAGTAATTGAGAAGGCAATTTTATATAAATGTTTAATTGCCTGAATTTCTAAAAAGTTATTCAACTTATACAATTTTTTCAATAAGTATTAAAAATATACATATTTCCTACCAAATACACAGATTAAAAAAAATCACAAAAAACATATATCCCGGTTATATCCCAAAAATGATTAAAATGTCTCAGAAGAGTACTATTTTTTCAGTTAATATGTAAATAATCAATGTTATACACACACATGTTACATTTTTTTTTTTATTGTAGTGTTATTTTCCTGGTTCAAAACATACGCTAATTTTATTAAGGTTATTAAACTTGAACCGACCTTTAAACTGATCCAGGTAATGAATTAAGTATCAATGGGTTAGATCAAAGATAAACCAAAGCTAACCTATGTCAAATTGATGAGAAAGTGAAGATTTCAAGATTATTAATATCAAATTATGAAAAAAAAAAAAAATATTTTTTTAAAAAATATTGAAATGGTTATGTGGCCGAACCGGGTTGGTTACGTGACCGGTTCACCGGTTTTCAACCAGTCCGATCCGAGTTTAATAACCCTAACAATGAACCGCCATACATCTCATATCACCACGTAGCCATTTTTCTCGAAATTTATAAATGCAAAAATGAAAATTGTCCAATTTAAGAAGAAAATACGGAAAGAAAACCATGCAAAAAATTAGATTCAGAACCCTTTTTTTTTTTTTTCAAAAGAAATTCATTTGAATAATGAAGAATGCAGCTGTCACACTGATGTTGCTGGTAGCCCGTTATTCAAGTCCTGTCAACTTATTAAACTCATGAACTTATTGAATTGGTTTGGTATATAAAATAAATTGAAAAAACAGAATAATAATTGTATTAATTAACATATTTAACTCTTTTGAACAAAAATAAAGAAAAACTGTAAAAACTGCAATATGTTTATCATCACCTTAATATAATGCTCAATTGACTTTTTTAAAAAAGATTAAGTAAGCAAGTTAAATAACTTTAAAGTATTTATATTTATCGTTTTTCTTTAAACTAGTTTGTGTGATTTATAAAATGATATATAATTTAATAATATACAACATATGTTGTAATTAATAATTTATTTAGTTTCATTAATCTCTTTGAAAATGTTAATTAGATATTATATTGAAGACATGACGGAATAATAAATAAATATGTATATATTGTAAATGTTTTTGTTACCAACTCACAATAGAAATTTTGAAAATCATATTTAGGTTTCTTTATGGAATGAATTAACATTTCAAAAAAAAAAAAGTATAATATTAATAACAATCAAAATTTTCATATTTATTTATTTACAGCTCAGCTATCCTTTGTTTTTTTATCAAGGCCACCACACATCTAAAAAGACATCAAAGCTGCATAAAACAAAACTGAAGCCAAAATCAATATATTAAAATGCAATGCAGATTCTTTTCTGGTTGTGTTTGTCTCTCATTTTGAAAATATATCTAGATAGTTTGGTGGAAAGACTATAATTATATTTTATCTTTAATACCAACAAATTTAAATTAGAGAAAATTCATTTCAGGGCCCTTTTAACAGGGAAAATTTCAAAAAAGGCCCCAAGATTCTGACTATCCCAGAAAAGGCCACGTGGGTTGTTAAAATGGCTGATATAGTTATTAACCGGGTACTGATATAGTTGTTAACGGGACTGATTTAATTGTTAGCAAAGTGTTGTTAACTGGGCTGATTTACTTGTTAATGATCTACCCATTAACAACTATATCAGCCCCGTTAAAAATTCACCCAAGATTCTGACAATCTCAGAAAAGGCCCTGAGGCCTTTTCTAGGATTGTCAGAATCTTTGGGTCTTTTTAAAATTTTCCATGTAAAAAGGGCCCTGAAATGATTTTTTCCTTTAAAAAGAGTACACCTTTTCAAAATATGATAAATATATAATAGTATGGCTTAAATATTTTAAAGCTAGACATACAATATTAAGAGAGAACTATTATATATATTTAGGTCGATAGATTAATTAAATTTATTATTAATTCCATTGAGTCGACACATGAATAAGCATCCCAGCTGGTAACAAGAGTATAAAAAGAGACAAGCACAAGTCAGGTGTCGATATTATAGAGAATTAGAGATAATAGACATTATTAATTTTATATTATGAAAAAATAACCATTTTCTTTTTAGATCAAACAAAAGGAGAACTTAAAGTGGTTGCATTATTATAAGTATTTTAAAAATACTATTAAAAAGGTGACGTAATTTAGTTTGTTTGAACTCACCTAATTAAACATTATATTCACTAAAAATATACTAAATTCTTCTTTTTAAACAATAATATTATATTAATAAGTTATTAACTAATAAAACTATAAAACATCTTATAAAAAATTACATAGATAGATAAAATTATAACATTATAGAAAAATCAATCTTACTTCACATAGATGGATAAGGTGTGACGCTGATGAAAAATTCTCTCATTATCTCAATTTCTCATAATCACTCATTAGTTTATATGAACCTTGATTGAGAAGATAAAAGAAAAGTTAAAGGAGTGATAATTTGATGACATGCTTTTTTTTTTTCTCACAAGGTATAAATTTAAGAATTTTATTACAAAAATAGAAAATTCATACGAAAATAATAAATAATAGGGTTAAGGAGCAATTTAGCCAACGAACTATTACTTTAGAAGCGCCCAGCACAAATAAATTTTAAGTGGACCAAAAATACCAAAAAAAAAAATTAAATGTGCAATCAGTATAAAAATGGAGTAAAACTTGTTTGTGCTGGACGCTCCTGGAGTAAAACTTGTTTGTGCTGGGCGCTTCTGGAGTAAAAGTTTTTTGTGGTGACTGCACATTTTTAAAAGTTTCTTGATATTTTTGGTCCATTTAAAAGTTATTTGTGCTAGACGCTCCTGAGGTAATAGTTCATTGGTCAAATTGCTCCTTAACCCTAAATAATATGATACACTTCTTTCATTGGATGATTTTCACCTAAGTTTTCTTACTAGACAAATCAAATGTAAGAATAGTAATAATTTAATTTTCATGCTTTGAAACAGTACTTATTATATAAAACTTATTTCCAGGTCATTATCCACCTAATCCCTATACATTAAAAAAGTCGAATCCAGGCCACAAAAATGGCTTCTTACACGTGATAAATATATATATTAGATATAGATAGATTATATATACTTGTATATTAAATTAACCTAACTCCATTAACATAGAAAAGCTGTTAGTAATTTATAAATATAATTAAATTCATTATATTACACATTTTATATGTGTAATATTTCAGTGGCGGAACTAGAAGATTTTTTAAGCCCGGGCCAAAATATAAACATATTGAACTACTCCCTTTGGTCTTTATTATAAGACACCAACTATCAAGTATATTTAGTCTTTTTTATAAGATACTTCATCACTAATTAACAAATTTCACAAACCAATAAAAACAGTTAAAGTCAATAAAATTGCTCTACAATTTAAGTAACTTCCAATATTACACCTACTAATTGCACTAAACTCTAATATTATATTAATTATTACTCTCACCAACTACCCTCATTAATTATGGGCATACATAGAAACAAATAATTAATTCTCATTGGGAACAAGCAAGTGCCTTATAAAAAAGACTAAAGAAACTTGTTAGTTGGTGCCTTATAATAAGAATCAGAGGGAGTACTTGCTTGTTTCCAAATAGCATTAAATATTTTTTTCATGTATACCCATAATTAAAAAGGGTAGTGAGTGAGAGTAATAATTAATATGATATTGGAGTTTAGTGTGATCAGTAGGGATAATATTGAAAATTACTTAAATTTTAGGACAAGTTTAATGATTTTAACTGTTTTTATTGGCTTGTGAGAATTGTTATTTGGTGCCTTATAATAAGGACCAAAAGGAGTATTTACTAAGTAGTATCACATAGCATTGAAAATACAAATAAATGATAACCGACAATTATAAATCAAAACAAGATATAAGATGATACTAATATTTTCTATAGGTATCTCAAACAAGAATTTTACTTTCCTCTCATAGCCCAATGAATAATAAACAAAATATTATCCTTATAGAGAAAATAAAAAATTAGTTGGGGCCAAATTATTGGCCAAATAAAATATCATATAATAAATGCATATATATACTAACAAATTTTATAAGATTAGGTCGGGCCAGCTGGGGCCAAGGCCCCAACTGGCCATAGAGTGGTTCCGCCACTAATATACATGTGGAAACTGAAAAATAGATCTCACACCACCTGCAGGACCATGGTTAAAAGAAGGTCGTGTTGTGTATATGGTACTAATTAATCGACTTGTAATATGTACATAATGCAATTAATTAATTATTTTCTTTTTTTTTTTGTTAGAGCATCCTATATCCTAGGGCAGGCCATCTTTCAGACACATCAACGGCCCCAGACTAATCCGGATCGAGACCGGGTGGCCCCTTTCGGGGGGAGCCTCTACCACCCACGCATGCTTCATTCTCACGTCTCGAACTCAAGACCCGTGATTAAGCTAGGACAACCCCTTACCAGTTGACTTAAGCGTTTGGTGGTTAATTATTTTCTTTATCATCTTTGATCTATCTCCATATTTGAGTTTTTGGCATTGTTGTCAAACTCGCGAGTTTAACTCTCCGAATTTACCATTTTTTTCATTTTTACCTTACTAAATCAAGTTGAGTCGCTGGTAAACTCGTACCAGCTGTAAACTCAGTTAAACTTATGAGTTTATACACCGAGTTTAATATAGAAATTTCTTTGTTAAATATGATAAATTATGAATGTTGATAGATTTAATTTCAATTATTTGGATTTAAAATATATTTAAATCAAATGTTGTCATTTTTTATATTTTAATTATTTAATTATACATTATTAATACATATTTAATAATAGAAGTAAACTTTTACAAATTTACGATTCAATTTCATAATACAAGTTTAAGCCGCTGTTACGAATTTGACAACCTTAATTTTTGGAGTGATTTTTTATTCTTCAAAATATACATTATTTCATTTATGTGGACATCAATTGTTTAATTACTATAAATTTACAAGTAACTCTTTTACGGTGGTCAATTAGTCCACACTGAAGGAAGCCTTTTTGCTCACCAATGTTTCCAAATTTTATTATTTTTTAGATTTTAATATAAGACATATTTATTTAATTTAATGAGATTAAGGGAGTTAGTTAATATAATATATATTTTTTTAAACATCATAGTCATCATCGTCCCTTATTCTCCCTCCTTAATTATTGTTAAGGGATCATCAATATGGGTAAATTAAAAAATTGAAAAATATTTAAAAAAAAACATGTTTTATATTTAGAATCAATATCAACTCCCAAATACTCACTCTGTCCTGATTATAAGACACAAACTAACAATTCTCACAAACTAATAAAAACAGTTAAAATCACTAAATTTGTTCTAAAAATTTAAGTAATTTTCAATATTACCCATACTAATTGCACAAAACTCGAATATCATATTAATTATTACTCTCATCCATTACTTTTATTAATTATGGGCGTATATGAAAAAAAAAAATAGTTAATGTTCTTTAAAAACAAGCAAGTGTCTTAAATTTATATACTTGCTAGTTGGTGTTTTATAATAAGGATTAAAGTGAATGTGTTCTATATTAAGGACATGAGGAGTACTTTTTTAATCAAATAAATACTCAATTCTTAAAATATTAAAGGATATGAATATTATTAAAATGCTCTCATTTTTTTAATATTTCATCGGGTACATTCCTCAATACACACACTACACATGATAATTTGAGAAAGGAGCATATTTGCACATGGTCATAAATGCTAAGGGCAGTTAAATGGGGTATTGAAATTGGACGATAAATGCAGAGTTTTGAGCAGAGATCAGAAATGGATCAAAAGTACGTGGTCAGCTTCAATTCAGAGAAAGGAATAGGAAGGGTCAACATTTTGACCTGTAGTCATTTATACACAACAATCCAACGCCAACACTTCAACAAACGCAAACACTTCCTACTATTACATTCATTCAATAAAAATGATGGACCCCAAGACAAAGACACTTATTCCTCTCACAACCTCCCCATTTATCTCCACCTCTCAATTCTCATCCCTCTCTCTAACCTTCTGTCACTTCCTATTGTCTTTTTAGGTATTGAAAGTTTATGGTTGTGTTTGGGATATCATCCTATGGGTAAATAAGTCTATAGATGGGGAAAAAGCCTATTAAGAAAAAAAACCTAATAATTAAGTGTTTGAGATTGCATCACTATTTGATGGGTTTATGAGGTTGATGTGAGTTTTTTTTAAGCCACACCACCAAACTTCTGATCCCATCAATAGTTTCTCCATCAATTGCTCATGTGGGTCCGTTTGAAAAAGGACCATTCTCGCCTCCAAAAAGCAATATTGCTTCTCTCCTCTTCAACTCATCCGCTGCTCCATTATTCATTTTCTTTTTTGCCGAGTTTTTCTTCATTCAAATCTGGCCATAACGTCTTCGACCAAAAAAAAAATTGGGCATAACGTTGGAGCTCTACTCTTGATCTATCGAAACTGGTAAAATGAATGTCGAATTTATGCTCTACTCTTGGAAAAATGTGAGAAGAGAAGGGAAGAGAAGATTAATAAGTTGTAGGGGATAGATTTATTTAATCACTTCATTGTGTTGCAATTTTTTTAATAGTAATTTTACTATTTTATTTAGCAAATTTATATTTTTAATTTTTATCCCAAATTATCACATTTTGTACAACACACACACAAAAAATGTGATTCATGCCCTTTTCAACCATTTTTCATCTTATCTACCTTTTCAAAAAGCTATGCCAAACAAGTGGCCATCAAGAAAAGTCACTCTTACCACCGCTATCTCAAACACAAATCACATCAGAAAAAGTTCATCAGAACCAAAAGTCACTTCTACCACTGTTATTCCAAACGGGCCCATATGAGTTGGGTTTTGAAGCTTTATGGGGTTAAAGTGTGTCTTCAAACTCAAAAAATATTATATATTCCTATGGTCCTATATATAAGGCAGATAGAGAAGTTTTTTTGGGTCCTATTTATAAATCATCTTATTAAAATTTTAAAGTGAATATACAACTTAACTTTTCATTTATTATTGTGTTGACTTTTGTTTTTCATTTGGTATTATGTTTATTAAATAAGGGTAGAGTTGTGAAATTGTTGAATTTTATGGCAGAATTAATGACATTTAAGGTTTTCTTTGGTCTATGTGAAAAATGTTAGAAACACCCTATAAATAAGACAACATGAGTAGATATTTATATATACCAGTAGATAGCTCACCAACAAAATCCACCTACTACTATTATCCTTTCTAGTTACATACTAATATACTATACTAGTATTTTTTTTTTCCCATTCATTTATCGATAAGATTAGACTTTTTGAAAAAAATATAGACATACAATGAAAACATACTACATTTTATTTATACTTGAAGAACAAATGGCATCACGTTTTAGAAAGATTTACTGACTCATATATTGAGGAAAATAAATCGCTTTTTGACACTTAAATCCATGTTCCATTTTAACCCACCTAATATTTTGGGAAATGATAAATAAAAAAAAAAAAAACTCGAACTTCAAAATCCTGATGACAACAACAATAATGAAATTAACAAGTACAATAAAATAATTGATAACTCTTTTCGTTGGAAAATCACTCATTAAGAATTTTAAAATTTAAGTGATATTTTCTTAGGATTTTCCCTAATATATTTCCTTTATCTAATTTATAAGGGTCATTTCAGAAAATTTATCTAGTCTTTAATATAATGCTATATAAATCATCTAGATTATGTTTTTTAATTTCCCGGTGATAAGATTATTAATATTTTTTTGACTCAAATGTATTTTCTCTGGAATGAGGGCATAGTAGCACATAAATTTAAGATGTATATTTAACAAAATTATAGGGACTAATTTTAACTAAATCACTTATGAGGATTAGCAGATAAATCCTTATATTTGCGCGTGGCACATGATCGGTGGCTTTTTCATGTGGCCGCCCTAAGTCTTGGTTTCCAATATCACACAACAACTAAGCTAGCTATCTAGCTCCAACGTGCCAAGCAAAACGACCAAAATCTTCAATTATTTTCTCACTAAACGACGATATCGCCACATGGTTCAGAATTGCTCGTAGTTTTTTTGTTTTATTTTTTCCCTTCCTTTTTTTATATAATTATTGTCCTTTTTATGCAACCGATGCCCTAGGCAAGCTTCTTGTTACGGTGGACTCCACAGACACACACTAATCCAAATTTGAAGTATGACATGATCATTTTTTAAGGCGGCACCCCATTTAATGTTATTGTGTAACTAAATCTCGAACTCAGCATCTTTGATTAAGTTAGAACAACTTCAGTCAGTTGCTGTAAGCATTTGGTGGTTATGATCATGGTAGTAAAAACGTAGACTTTACCTGCATATATATATAAATTATATAATTCATCTCTGCTCACTTCTATTTCACGGTGCGTTTTTATGTGATGACTTCTTATTTTTAATAGATTTGAAATATATTTTAATATATTTGAGAAAATATTATTACTAATTTAAAGAGATTTTATTGAGATTTCAAGAGAAATCTGGATGCAATTTAAAATAAGAGTTTGAGTTTAGGAAATAAATATGTTATTATTATTATATAATATTGTTTCTTATTAGTGACAGCAGAGTTACACACTAAAAATCACATTTAAAAGATTGTTTTAATTGAATGGAAGGGGGCCCACAAATTGAATTGGAAGAAGACCTAATATAAAGAAAAGAAGCAGCCACGAATTAGAGATGGAGATTGGGGAGGCGCCTCCAGATCATTCATATATATACTAATCAATGCAATATCAATCAAAATATTCAACATTGTCATCAAATACCATTAAACAAAAAATCTCATTTTATTAACATTATTCTTCATTCAAAATCTCTGTCTCCGGTTAGCTCGGGAAAAAAAATTAAAGCAATAAAAAAGTTCTTGTCCTTTTATGTTTTTACGTGTGTTTTTACGTTGTAATGCCACGTTTTTACCGATTTCACTAGGTTTACGTTTTTTGCTCAAATGAAACGCGTTTTGTTCAAAATAAAACGTAAAAACGCCATTTTTACGTTTTAAAACGCGTTTTTAACTACCATGATTATGATTAAGGTGGGGTTTATCATTTTTTTTTTAATGATTGGGTGTACGTACGACTTGGTTCCAATCTCATTCTTAATTTTTAAGCTATATATGTATTTAAGATACTATTATTTCAAAGGCATAATCTATATTCTTGAGCAAAAAAAAGGCATAATCTATATTCCTTTTACAGCTATATATATATAATCTCTCTCTCATAATTACGTGTATATAGCTGTCTTGGTTCCTTCGAATACTAATCCTTTTGAAATTCATCGATAAATGATAAAGCTGAGCTGTATCTTGCTGCTGGGTTTGAAAATTGGTCTAAAAAAAAAGGATTAAATCTTTGACACGTTCACACTCATCAACTCTATCTATGTTTTATCGTACCATGTTAAACAAAAACAAAATATAAATATCACCCTTTGATGGGTTTTGGTAGTAAAGGATTATACTTTTTTTTCCCAGTAAATAAATGACCATATATTACTATTATATTAAGTTCTCCAATTAAATCTAACCATGTGTCCTATTTCTTTCATATAGATTTATAGTTAAATGATAATAATTCAAAAATAAGACATGTGATTATGTCTCATTGGAAAACTTTATGAAATGAATATAAAAAACTTGACATAAGTATTTTCTATTTGTAAATTCTCAGTTGGCTAACATTTGTCAAATCATAACTATTTTTACCGTTTTTTCAAAGCAGAGATGCTTTGGAGCACATTAAGTGTTTGTTTGAATTAACATTTCAGAAGTCGAGACAAAACTAATTTTGCATACCTAACTACCTCGTACACCTTAAATTACATTGGAAAAACAATTTTTACCGTTAATCCAAATATACACTAATTGATCTGTTTAAAAAATTAATTATCCAAGTTCCCAACATATAAAAAAGGGATGAATTCATAAAAGCTCTATTAGAAGCATCTTCACTTGTAGCATGTATCCTCCCTAATAAAAGAAACTCCATCTCATAGTAAAATGAGGTCATGTTATAATAGGTGGAAAAAAGTCTCTATGAGATCAACAAATATTATTTTGAAAATTTCAGAAAAATACCTTTAAAGTTTGAAAATCTCAAATCCAAGATTTCCTACTAAAATGAGTTATGAATTATTAACCAAGTGTAATCAATTTTTAAGCTATTGTAGGAAACAAAACTGATTTGAGATTTTGAAAGTATTTTTTTAAAAAAAAAATCCTAAAATTATTTAGATAACTTTTATAAAATTACGATAAACCAAAAATTTATCTCCTAATCGCACATAATTAGCAGAAGTAATAAAGAGATGCTTTTATTTTACGTTTCAAAAATCATGATAGAGATTTATGCAATCACAATTTCTCCATCCAGTCATTCCCTCGCATTTTTTCCTTGTTATCTCGACAATATTTTCTTCACATTTTTCCTTATTATTTCTCAATTAAATTGCCGAATTCTTGGTCTTAATTTAATTATATATATTATTGATTTTGCAACTAGTTTTAATTATGTTCTGATATAATATAGAACAAAGATGTCTAGTCTGGTGGGCTAGTGTGTTAATATTGGATCGGATGGTTCAGTCTGAATATCTATGAGGCAGATACCCAGAAGAACGTAGGATCACGGTACACAATAAGGCTTTCGCCAAAGGAGGTGATGTGTGTGCACAATGATGGCTATATGTAAATAGTTCAGGGTTAGAATGTGTGTACCTTAGGGTGTTACCTCCTTATTTATAGAGTATACATTAGGTTAAGCTTTATGGACCCTGTGTGTCTCATGGCCCTAGTATCGTAATTGCCTGTTCTAGATAGATATCTTCCTTGATTATAGGTGGGTTAAGATCCTCCTTCATACTAGGCGGATCCTAACATCCAAAATACTTCTAGTTGGGCCGTCCTAATAATGAGCCTAACTTAGGTCTGTAACAAATTATATTATTCATTTTAGATACATCTTTTGTTGAAAATGGGATGCCTTTTATTAAAATCACGTACTTCACTTAATAATAATAATAACAATAATTTTTCTTCAGCTAAAATTTTAAAAAATATTTTAATATTATCTCATTCTTTTAATTATATTAATAAATTATATAATATAAGAATGTCTTATAATTATAGTCTTAGACGTTAGTGCCCGTTTAAATTAGTTTTTGGAGAATAATTTTTACGATTTACGAGGTTAGTATGCGAGATGAGTTTTATCTCGGCTTGTGGAAAATAGCTTATAAAACCTAGGTTTTGGAGGTTTCCAATGTTTACTCCCTCCAATTTTTTTACTAGGTACATATATCCTCTTATTAGAAGCAATCATGTTCGAGACACTGTTAAGCATGAAATGTGAACAACTCTTATAGTGGAGACTCCAACCTTAGTTCGCCACATTGCAAGAGACTAGACCTTTTCGTTAGATCTAACCTCAGTCAGTTACTCCCTCCAATTTTAAATATAAGATGCTTCTAAACATTGCACAACGCTTAAATCATTAAAATAAACTAAAGATGAAATGACTAGCGTAATATTTACCCCAATTAAAAATTAAAGCATGATTTTTTTAACAAAAATTGTCCTGAAATATTGTAAATAATGCTGACTTAAAAAAAAAAATAATACTCCACCTTTTTAAATAAGGTAACTAATATATGAGATGATCCATTTTTTGATTAAAAAAAACTGATATTGAATCATCATATTTAAAGGCTACTACTCTGATCCTATTTATAAGTCCAGTTTGACCAAATCTCACGTACCAATGAAAGTTAGGTATCTCAATGATTATAGAGCAAATTTCCAACTTTACCCTCATTTATGAATGAGTACATTTTAAAATTTATTGTCAAATCTCTCTTATCTTTTTCTCTTCCCAACATAGCTAGCCAATCTCTCTCATCATCATTAATATGGGCAAAATTGCCACAATCTCATTTATTTGGTCAAAATGAACTTATAAATAGGACCAAATTTTTTAGTCAAACTGGATTTATAAATAAGACCAGAGTGGTACATATAGAACATGTGAAATTAAAAAATTACAGATAAAGGAAAAATTAGGGTGTTAACAATAGAAAAAAAAAAAAACAACGCCAGGAGTTTCAGTCAGGTGATATCAGGCACTGTAATTTGAATGAAACCTTTATTGACACATTAAAAATTGAGTGGAACATGGGGATCAATTTGCAATGAACCTGAGTTGTGGATCCAAAATAGAGCAATTCCAGAGCATTTTGATAGAAAGATAATTCTACTAGTTGCTTGACTCTTCCATAAGAAATCTTTGAGATCGAGGACAGCACATGACAAGTAGTAATACTATGACAATAATGTTTCTCCATCATTTTTATAGGCATATTTGAGTTGGCATTAAAAAAAACATATTTACATAAGTCCAAAACTCATCTCATAAACTTACTTCGTATATCGTGAATGACATGTTTAAATTGGTGTTAGAAAAACACATTTATGTAAGTCAAGACAAAACTTCTCTTACAAATTTATTTCGTATATCTTAAATCTACATTTAATCCAAACAGAATTTGAGATCCATTGGTAAGAAAATCATTGCTTTCAACTCGATCTTGAAATAAAAGAGATTATATATTGTGAAAATTCATTTCAGGGCCATTTTAATAAGAAAAATTATAAAAAAGGCCCCAAGATTCTGACAATTCCAGAAAAGGCCCCAGAACATTTTCTGAGATTTTCAGAATCTTGAGTGAGTTGTTAACGGAGCTGATATAGTTGTTAACGAGTAGGTTTTTAACAACTAAATCAGCCCCGTTAACAACATTTTGCTAACAACTAAATCAGTACATTTAACAACTATATCAGTACCTCGTTAACAACTATATCAGCCCCGTTGAGAACTTACTCAAGATTCTGAACATCCCACAAAAGGTCTTGAGATTGTCAGAATCTTAGGGCCTATTTTGTAATTTTCCTTATTAAAAGGGTCCTGAAATGAATTTTCCCTTATATATTGTGAAAACTTGCATCCATTTAAAACTTAATTGGTTTTGTTTGAATTTAGTTGGGTTTGTAATATTAAATTGCGCCGCAGGTTTGGTAAAGAAAATCAGTATAGAAAGAAGTGGCACCATGAAGCTGTGTCACTTTCAGATACAGGATTTGCATGTGTGGCCAATCATACTTGGGGTTAAAAAAACCAAAAGACAAAACAAGCTTCAACGGTTTCTTTCCCATAATCTTTTTGTTCATATTAATATTAATTTATACTCGTATAATTTTTACAGCACAAAAAACCAAATACTACGAGTAACATGTTTTGAAGCAACCCTGGTAGTTAAAAACGTGATTTAAAACATAAAATCGCTGTTTTTATGTTTAATTTTTAGCAAAATGCTTTTCGTATGAGCAAAAAACCTAAACCTCGTAAAAACGTTAAAAACGCTGCTGTTAAACGTAAAAATGTAAAAACGCACTGTTTTTAAAAAAAGAAAATATGTAAAAAAGCTGAAAGACTTATTCTTTTATCATCGTTTTCCGAGTTTATACAAGAAAATTAAACGCTTAATATGTATAGTTGAAAAGCTGATTACTACTTTACTTTTAGCTTTGATTTCAAGATGTCTGCTGGTGAAATAGAATTGAGCCGAAAGAAATTATATATATATATATATATATATAGGTAAAATCTACGTTTTGTATTACATTTTTCATTTCCCTTCCATTTTTAGGTAAAACTCGTTTTTAACAACCTTAACCACAACTTCATTCTGCCTTGTTTGAGGACGATTTAAATAAGTTCTTTTGCAAGTCTTGAAGTTTGAAGATGTTTAAAGTTTGTTTAAATCATTGAATCAAATCATCAAAGATATTTGCCAAAATGTAAAATCACGTTTTTTAACATGTGCCAACCTGGTTTTTTTGAAATAAAAATTGGGAAAAAATTTTCATTACAAATTTTATTGATGAAAATGACTTAAATAAGAGTATATAAAAATGTAAGTACGTTTCATCAGTAAAATTTTTTGTGAGAGCTTTTTCTTCAATTTTTTATTTATTTTATTTCAGTCAAAGCTGATTTAGTTAATTTGGATGGTTAGTTAAAATCAACATTTTGTTTTGGGTGACAAAACCTGTAGAATACATGAGGAAACAATGATATAACGATTTCATAAAAGAATTGCAAAAAATCAATTCAGTTAAAAAAAGGAAATAAAATGTTAGGAAAGTTAAAAAATATATAATGGCATACTCCCTCTGGTCTTTACTATATCACATCAACTAACAATTGTATTTGATCCTTTTTATAGGGCACTTGTTTATTTCCAAAGCGCATTATATTTTTTTTTTATTTTTTTTATGTATGCTCATAATTAATAAGGGTAATGTATGAGAGTAATAATTAATATAATATTAAAGTTTAGTGTAATTAGTAGGGGTAATATTGAAAGTTACTTAAACTGTAGGACAACTTTATTGACTTTAATTGTTTTTATTGGCATTTAAGAATTGTTAGTTGGTGCCTTATAATAAAGATAAAAAGGAGTAGATCAGGGCGCTTGAAGCCTAGTCTTAAATGGGCCAAAACACAAAATCAAATAACGTAAGTTTTCAATTTTTCCCTTTTTTATTTCCCATCAAGTTTTCATTTTTTCCAACCAAACTTGCCCATTATAACATTTTGTTTCATTAATAGGGCCAAGCCCATAAATTTTTTTTTCCAGCAGGCCAAAGCCCATAATTGTAGATTACCTTTTTGTCCTCTCTTCCAGTCATTGGGCATAAAAATTAAAAAATGTCAGCTGTTTTCAAACTTTTCAAGGAAGTAAAATTTCTTATATCCTGTAAATAATTTTTTTTTTTAAAAATATCTTCCTACTTAAAAATAAATGACATATCTTTTTATCTCCCAGGAAAACTCAGCCAGTTACAAAAACACTTTCATTTGGAATATGATTTATTAGAAGGTTGTAGTGACTATATTTTATTCAAGTTTAAACCTAGGTTTGAGGTTCAAAATCATAGTTTTCCAGAAGTTATTATTTTTATGTTTAATTTCCAGAAGATATTATCAAAATTATTTTTTTCCACTTTTATTCTGAAAGCTATTTTCCAAAAGCTATTAATAGCTTTTAGAGAAAAAGTGATGTGAGAAAATATATTTTGAAGAATAGCTTCTGAAAAAGTAGAAAAAAAAAATAGTTTCTAGCAAACCATGGTTTTTTTTACTAATATATATTAAAATTAAAATAATAACGAATTGCCATTGTAACCACTGCACACATTAGTAGTTATTACACATTTACATTGCTATCATATTTTTTTTTTTAAAAAAATCTAGATGAGTTGGGTCATGTGACTTAGGTCCTATTTATAAGTTCATTTTGATTAAATCTCATATATCAAGGAGAGGTAGTTAACTTAATGATTATAAGATAAATTTTCAACTTTACCTTCATTTATGATTTGGTACTTTTCAACGGTTTATTCTCTCTCTATCTTCAAAAGTACAATTAATATGAGTAAAGTTGTCACAATCTCATTTATTACATGAAATTGGACTTATAAATATGACCAATTTTTTTTGGTCAAAATGGATTTATAAATAGAATCAGAGTGGTACTAAAGTTAGAATATGTCTTTAGCCTCAAAGAATATTTATAGATATACTTACAGACAGTGGCGGAGCCAGGAATTTAAGTTTGTGGGTGCACAATTAATGATGAGATTTGGGGGTTCGGGGGCAGCACCTCCGAATTTTTTTTTTAAGGAGGATAAAAGGCAACTCACTCCTTCGTAAAATTTAGACCTAGAATTGGGGTTCAATTGAAAGTATTTCAGGAAATCAATTTAAACAGAACAATATACTCTAATCTGATGACATACAGATACTCAGCTGTTACACAATCGAATTCCAAAGCAACATGCGAGGAAAAATTATTATGGTTTATCATATGTGATAGGATATTAAAAAGTCAACTATCAACGAAGGAGTAAATGAGCATAACAAATGCTAAAAAAGTCTAATAATATTTATATTTAATTTAATCATATGGTCATATTTAAAAAAAAAAAAATTCATACTAAAAAAGTAAAACGTTGGCTCTAGCAGCAGGTAGTAAAGCTTGGGGCCCATAAAAATAAAATCACCAATGGGTCTCATAACACTATATAATAATGTCCCATGTTTTGAGGGGGATTATGAGTGTTTATGTTAAAATATGTAGTAACTCAGCAGCCAAGGGAAAAAAAAAAAGGAGCTCAATAGCCACAATTTTATGGGTGCACTTGCACCCACATACAACCAAGTGGCTCCGCCACTGCTTACAGATCACTAACTAATAAAGTTCTCATGTAAGTATCCTGATTCAAACTCACAACCTTTTACCGTAGGGCACATTAAATAATTTTAACGACGGCAATTTTTGACTTAAGAGATTAATTAAAGGGTTAAATACCAATTTTGTCTTTGAAGTACGCGCCCAAGAGCAATTTTACCCCTTAAGTTTTCGACAGAGCAATGTTGCTCCTGAAGTATAAAAAACGGAGCAATATTGCCCCTCTGATAGAAACCCTAACGGTTAACATTAGGTCAACTAATGTTGACTGTTGGTTTTTAACAGAGGGGCAATATTGCTTTGTTTTGATATTTCAGGGACAATATTCTTTCGTCTAAAACTTAAAGGATAAAATTGCTCCTAGACGAATACTCAAGGTGAAACTTCACTATCTCACACTTCCACTGAAGTTTTGTTTTGTTCTGTATTTTTGAATAAAGAAAAAGAGTAACGCAATAGCCCTGTTAACCTGTCTCAATCCAATCCCAAAACCCCTAATAAACCTCACCTCTGGCTCGGTGAGACGCCTAAAAGAACAGAAGCGCTCGGGCTTCGATCGGCATCCATGGCGGCGAAGAAGCAGCATGTCGACAAGACCAAGAAGAGAAAGCGAATTCCTGGTTCTAACACCGAAGCAGATAAACCATCTCCCTCGAAGGTGCCCAAGCTTGCTGCCTCAAAACCTTCCTTCCCTCCGAAGAACAAAGCCTCCGGGAAGTCCTCGAAATTCATTAAAAAGGGACCAAATGTTACGGATGATAAAGAGAAGAAGGCTCCGCTTACAGCTCGAGAGCGTCGATGGCATGCCAAGGTTTTGTTATTTACTTCTAATTTTTTACTAATTTATAATAATCTGGAGGAACTTGTGATGCTGAAATATGCTGCAGGCACTTTTTTTAATTATTATCTATGTTAGTTATGAGTCTTCACGGTGTTTGGGTGAACAGGGGGGATCACTCACTTTGACTAGTTGCTTCAATTGGGTTATTGCAGGAACTTGCAGAGGCTAGGAAGAAGAAAAGAAAGCGGCATTACACACTTGAACAAGTGAGTTTTATGTTCACGATTTTCATTTTTTGTAGCATGGGTAGACATGCTACTTATCACAAAATACACTAATTTGAACAGGATCTAGCGCGTCTGTGGGAGAAAATGAGACGCCGTGACATTGCTAAAGAGGACAAAGCTAAGTATGTTCCTCTAAACTAGGTTTGATAATCTGATGGTTACTTCGAGGCACGCTGAAGTTAAATTTATTCCCTCTTTTTTCCTCTCATTTTGCTTGACATATATTGTCTGAAAAGGCTGGTGACAGAAGCTCTGCAAAAGATGAAGGGGAAAATTACTGAGATTGCTGGGTCTCATGTGTCTTCTCGCGTACTTCAGGTATATGTTTTCTTTAAGTTCAAGGCATCCTAATATCAGTTTTTATATTATTTTAGAACTACTTGTACTTTTAACTGTCTCTTTCCTTATCAATAGACATGTGTTAAGCATTGTTCACAAGCTGAAAGAGATGCAGTATTTGAAGAGCTTTGTCCGCATTTTATAACTCTGTCATACAATGCATATGCAGTTCACTTAGTAAAAAAGATGCTGGACCATGGTAATTGTCTACCTGAAAACCTTAATATATTTAATATTCATTCAATTTCTGCTTCATAACTTGTTACATAATGTTTTATATCATTTTTTCTTCTAACTTGGCACCCTTCTTTTTCAGCTTCCAAGAAACAGCTTGCGGGCTTTATCTCCTCTCTTCATGGGCATGTTGCTTCTCTTCTTCGTCACATGGTTGGATCAGTTGGTAAGTAAAATTTGTCCTTTTGGCTTCTGATGTATTTCGTAGTACATCAAAATTTGATAAGATAATTTTCAGAGTTTGTGATGACTCAATGGAGCACTTTGCCATCTGATTTTTATTGTGTTCAGCAATATATGGACTTGTAAACTAAATTTGTAATAATTCTGAGGATGTGAAAGGATGAGAAACAGATAAAGACCAATGATTTTCCCCCTCATGCAACTTATCTTTCTGCTGAAATTTTATCCATAAGATATAAATTGTCAAAAAATGCATGTTGACAGCATCTTGCAAAATGCAACCTCTGTACAGTAATTCTTGTGCTTTTCCATGTTTCACAGTTGTTGAGCATGCTTATGAGTTAGCTACTGCGGCCCAAAAGCAAGAGCTTCTGTTGGAATTATGTTCTACAGAGCTTCGGTTATTTAAGGACCTAGTCTCAGTGAAGGAAGGAAGGTAAAAGTTCAGCTTTTGAAGCCGTAGCAGTGGTAAAAGGCTTTCTTAAATTATCTCTCCCAAGTTTCTCATTTTCCATCAATCATTTTTAAGAGTGATAGCATATCGAGGAGAAATAATTACTGGGGTATGAAATATATAGTTGGCTTGTTGCTCTCTTGGAAAGTTTATTGAAACTTCAAATCCATCATCTCCACACAATAAAGATGAAACGTCTGTTCTAATGATTTCCTTATTGTCTAGCATCTGTGTGCTCTATTTCATTGATCTTGATTGGATTGATCAATCACACTTTGCTTTTAGAAGCTGATGATCTATGGTGCAGTATTAGCAAAAATTGCTCCTGCTCTTATCCTAAGTTGATATTAATTTTTCTTTTTTCTAATAATAGTTTTTATCTTTCTCTAATGCTCCAATCATTTCATGACTTTTAACTTCATATCAGGTTAGTAGATGTAATTTCCAAGTTAGGACTTCAGAAAGGTTCAGTTTTGCGACATATGACATCTGTGATCCAACCAATTTTAGAGAAAGGAATAGTTGATCACTCTATAACACACAGACTATTGACGGAATATATAAGCATTGCTGATAAGGTTCTTCTCTACCCTTCCCTCATTAACTCTGCATGCTTTGTATCATGACCAAGAACTTTGGCTTTGGCCGCATCTCCCCTGTTATCTAAAGTGAATTTGTGAAAAGTCCTCTGTCAGAGATATAATGGAACAGCTGTCCAGTCCACTCCTGGTTAGAATGATTGGTACAAGGGATGGGGCCAAACTTGGGATTCTTTGTGTAAAGCATGGGAGTGCCAAGGTATTGTTTAGCTTTGTCCTGCGTAGTCATTTAAACTATATGCCTTTTGATGATTTTATTCTTACACTTGTTCTTTTGACATTCCATTTTAGGAAAGGAAGAAGATTATCAAAGGAATGAAAGGTCACATAGACAAAATAGCTTATCACAAAAATGGATACTTGGTAAGGAATGTGACTAAGTGGTTTTGTTTTGTAGCTAAGGCATAGCTATCTTGTAAAGGTATATTTGGGGTTTACTCATTATTGAATTTAGAGGTGTTAAACTACACTCTATTAAATTCCATAGATAAAAGTGAGTACATAGGGGCCTTTATATAGGCAAACCTAGGACTAACCCTAGAATCTAATCTTATCAGAATAAATCAAATCAAATCTAAATGATTAAGATATATTATCATAAGATATAATATATCCATATCTTTATCCTAATAAATATCAAATAATAATAACATAATGACTAATCTAAGATAATGATTAATCTAAATAATCCTTAATATTCTAACACTCCCCCTCAGTGGAGAGTATATGTTGATCTTTGACGACTTGCCTCGAAATCCTTCAAACTTTGTTACTGCTTCAATCTTCAAAATCTTTAGGCTTGTACTTCTTGAGTTTCATGCCCATTTGTTTTTGTGCAGGCTTGTACTCTTCTTTAGTCTCGGGGTCCCATTTATTTTGTTTGGGCTTGTACTCCTTTTTAAGTCTCGGAGGTCCCATATCTTGTTTGGGCTTGTACTCATTTTGGAGTCTCGGAGGTCCCATATTGAGTAGCGAGAACTTGCCCGAAGAATCTCAAGTCCCTTTTTCTAGAAGTCCCAATCGTCCTCTTCCCTTGTAAATTCGGATTGTACCAAATTCACACTGGGGATAGAGTTTGACTTATTCTGCTTCTCAAGTATCCTGCGAAGCACCTGGAGTTCTTCTTTGCTCAAACGATCATCATTCCCAACCGTAAGTTCAGCTGGAGTAATGTGACTTTGAAAATTCGAGATTCCACTTGAAGGTTTTCCATTGAGTTTCCAGCATTCTTCTCTACTATGGCCCTTCTTCTTGCAATAGTTGCACTTTTGTTCCCCGTATGGTCCCTTAATTGCAAGAGCTGAGCTTTCATTTTGGCTTGGGCCACTTTGGTTTAGGAGTTTTCTACTTTCCTCAAATTGTACGAAGTTAACAACCTCAAAGAGTTGTGGTAGTGGCTTTAACCCCATAATTCTGCCCCTTATTTCTTCAAAAGAGTCATTCAGGCCTAGAAGAAAATTGTGTATCCTTCCTTCTTCTACAATTCGCTTGTACAATTGTCCATCTTTGAGGCTTTCCCAGGGGTGAACCTCAAACAAATCTTGTTGTTGCCACAATTTTAGCACAGAATTATAATATTCAGTTACTGTCATGTTACCTTGTCTTAGATAACGGAGTTGTTGTTTTAAGTGGATCAAGTCAGCGGTGTTATCATGTGAGGAGTAGGTTCTCCGAGCAGTATCCCATATTTCCTTTGCTGTGTGGGCAAGGAGATAGCCCTCACTGATCTCCACGCTCATCGAGTTACACAACCAAGTCATAACTTGATTGTTTTCAGCAGACCATGTGTCAAAATTTGGGTCATTAAGGGTTGGCTGAGATGCTGCCCCATTAATATATTTCTCTTTTCTCTTGCCACGAATATACCTCAGTATACTTTGGGACCATTGGAGATAGTTTTTGCCATTAAACCTATGGTTAATGGCCATACTATGATTTTCTGAGAAATCTGATATCATCTCTGTGGTCTTAAAAGGTACTGTTTGGTTTGGTGGTTCTGTTTGGGATTGAGAATTCGTACTTGCCATAAGAGCTATGGGATTGACTCTAGTTGGACTGAAATTTTGTGGTATTGAACCATATAAAGGAGGGTCCATTGTTCTGGTCAGAAAAGGATTTTTTTTTTCTCTCTCTGAGATTACTGTTCACGCCGGCGCGTGGGTGTCATGCGCCGGGAGAGTGGTGGCGCGTGGACGTCACGCGCCGAGCAGATCGCCGACGTTCCTCTGGGATGTGCCGATCGGAACTCACTGGTTCCGTCGAAGGTGGCGGTTCAGGTACACGCACGCTCCTTCAATGTAGATCTGAAGTCGTTCTTCGTTTTTGAGATAACGGAGCCCTCTGTCACGGTGCTCTCTCCGTTGGCTTCTCACTCTCTCAGGCTTGCGTCTACCTCTCTCTCTCTCTTGCCTCTCAAGACTCCTCTATTCTTTAGGGAGTGACTCGGGGTTCCGAACGGTGAGATGGGGCGATTAGCACAGTCGCTGGAGTTGAGCACAGTTTGCAGAATCGCTGGACTTTACCAAAGGTCTGAAATCCAACCTGGCTCTGATACCATATTGAATTTAGAGGTGTTAAACTACACTCTATTAAATTCCATAGATAAAAGTGAGTACATAGGGGCCTTTATATAGGCAAACCTAGGACTAACCCTAGAATCTAATCTTATCAGAATAAATCAAATCTAATCTAAATGATTAAGATATATTATCATAAGATATAATATATCCATATCTTTATCCTAATAAATATCAAATAATAATAACATAATGACTAATCTAAGATAATGATTAATCTAAATAATCCTTAATATTCTAACACTCATATAATAGCATCATTAAATTACTTGTAAATATGTTTCTACCTCCTATGGTCAATATTTAGGGAAATGACCAGTTATGACCTTGCTAAAGTTGAATATGCTTAACGTTAAGTTATTATGGATGGATAATATGCATTAAACATGTCATGGAAGGTTTAATTTTCATGGAAGACTCATTGCAGTTTCGCTTACTTCTGTACATGATTGCTTTCATTTCAAATCTATGCCTCTGCTGTTACTTGAGACCATCCATTTTTTCTACTGTGTTTGAATGCATCTTTAGGATTGCCTAAGAATTAAAAAAAAAAAAAAATTATCAAGGAAAGGGGATCATGTCACTGTTCTAACTTCTTACTATTATAAGTTACTTTCTACTGAATTTTTGATAGGGGGTCATTGTTATACTTTCAGGTGCTAGTCTGCATAATTTCAGTTGTTGACGACACAAAACTGATAACAAAGGTTGCTTCTTGTGCTGCTTTTCTCTTTATTGAGAATATCTAAAGAATGCCTATCTCATATTAAGGTTTTAAAATTTTCATGTTACAGGCCATCATTTCTGAGCTTCAAAGAATTTTGAAGGAGCTTATTTTAGATAAGGTGTCTTCTACGGTCTTTGTCCCTTTAATGTTAATGGTTATAAAAGATATAATATAGTTTTTATTTGGAGATAGGGACTAACCCTCCCCAAAATAACATGGAAGGATTATGTACTGTTTGTATCTTATGATTTGGTTTTTAATGCTTTCCAGTTCTATGCCTCTAACTCCTGTTGTTTTATTTGTGAATTTTTCAGACTGGACGGTGTGTTTTACTCCAACTGCTTCATCCTAATTGTTCCCGCTATTTCAGTCCTGATGACCTTGCTTCCTTGAATTCATATATACCATCACTTGTCCAGGTCACTGATGATTCTATTTCTTTTATTTTCTGAGATTCAAAGAAGAGAAGTCTCATTTCAGTTGAATTTCATTCAGGATCGTTCAGAAGCAAGCTCTCAGAATGAAACTACCAAGGTTGAAGAACCTTGTGAGAAGGAACCTGAGGAGGACATGGAAGTGACTGCAGATGAAGCCGGTAGAGATAAAACTTCGAAGGTTGAAGAACATAGTGACAAGGAGGCTGAGGAGGACATGGGAGTGACAGCAGATGAAGCCAATAAAGATAAAACTTCTAAGGTTGACCAACAGAGTGACAAGGAGGCTGGGGAGGACATGGAAGATGAAGCCAATAAAGATAAAACTTCTGGGGAGGATTCTCACCTAGTTGAGGGTGGGAAAAAGGATCCAATTGTTAGAAGGCAAGAACTATTGATCAAGAGTGGACTTGCAGAGGTGGGTAAAATGACTACTACACATAGTCATGTTTCCCTCTTTTCTTATTTCCTTAAGTAATTCGTCCCCTTTCGTTTATGGCAAATTGTGGTTTACATTTTGTTTTGGTAAAATGACTACCATGCAGAGTCTCATTGATATATGTATTGAGAATGCTGGAGAACTGATACAATCAAATCTTGGCAAAGATGTCATTTATGAGGTAGTAAATATGATATTGATGATTCATCAATTTTGCAAGTTGTACGTATTTTCGTTGCCTGAAAGTCGCATTTTCTGAAACCTGAGAATGAATGCAGGTTGCAACTGGGGGTTGTGATGGCATACTCCACCCAGCCTTGGATGATAAGATAAATTTGCTTCACAAAGCAATAGCATCTCTTGCAGCAACAGCGAAATCAGAAGAGGAGGAGCATGTTCTTGAAAATTTTCATTCCAGTCGGACCATTAGAAAACTTGTGTTGGATTGCCCCAATTTCGCATCTACCTTGTGGAAGAAAGCCTTAAAAGGAAAGAGTGAGATTTGGGCGCATGGCCACAGGTAGGCTTCACTGGAACTTCAAACTATTTCTTAGTCCTTAATAGTTAATATAAAAACTACTTAACTAATCTAGATAGATTAAGGAAGCTAGATAAATTAATTATAACGAATATGAGCTGGTCTCCCTAACATGCCTCTGTATAACATCAGATTATGCATCAGTTTATAAATTAATTAAATTAGTTTGTGGAATAATGATAAATATTAAAGATAAAATGGATAGAGGTCTTATTTTTCTGACTAAGATTAATCTCATAACTAGCTCCTATAATTAGAATTAGAGGAGTATTGTTTAATACATTATCCCCACCAATTAGGAAGGTTGCGAAGGACTAATTACATCTTGTTTGGGTATTATGGTTGTGATTTGCAGCTGTAAGGTTATTTCTGCATTTGTGGAATCATCAGATGCGAAGGTAAAGGAACTTGCAAGAAATGAGCTGCAGCCACTAGTTGACAAAGGAATACTGAGAAGCCAGCCAAAGCCATTGAATGAGCAATTGATATGAATGATAAACGGAGGAGACAGCTGTTTTTGTTTTTTGTTTTTTCTTCAGTGGAATGAATACAAGGCAGGATTTGCTATACGCTGATCAGGGGCCAATTTTGTGGAGAAAGTTGTTGTATTTTTGTTTTTTTTTTTTTAATTTTAAAAATCTACATCGTTTTCAATTTATTTTTGGTCAGAATATTTTTCTAATAGAGCTTGATTTTGTTAAATTTTTTACCTGTCCAATATGATCAATATTTCAAAAATTAAACTCTTCATTTGGTTGAGATAAAAAATGAGTTACGGTTCAATTAATCAAACAATTTCTAAAAAGAGTTTGATTGTTGTTAAATATTTGTGAAAAATATAGATATATATTATACAAAATATGAAACTTGTTAATACATTTTAATTGATAATAACCAATAAAATGGAATAAGTAAATTTAATAAATATCATAAGATAATGTCGAGGTTCTGATTTAAAAAAGAATCAGAAATAAAGCCATGATTATTCTTGAATAACATAAGAAATACGAGTATTACCTTAGATATAAGAGTTAATTGAGGGTTATATTTGATCTTAAATATAAGACTTTAAAAGGTTTTGTTTAAAATTTGAATTAAGAGATAATTTTAATACAAATGATTAAAGAGGATATCATATAAAAATTAACACATTTTTATTTATAAATAACCAATTTGACTAATTGTTTAATCTATTTAACTAAGTAGATATTATATCATGGACAGGAGATAGTAGTAGTAAATAATTTAAAAAATCATGATTCATTTTTTTAATAAAACGTGGTAGTTTTGGCAAAAGGAAAAGAAATCGAACAGATCAGTTAGGTCTAACCTCATGAATCATGATACCTAGTTGGAGGATTTGCTAACTTCATATGTCTTATTTTCTGAATTCTTGTTGGTATTTTTATAGAACATGATCCATACGATCTAATTTGAGTAGTATGTTTCAGCGGTCACAATAATCTAATCATAGTGCCAATGTGAGTTGGCTTAGATGGTAAGGGATCCAGGATTAGGCCCTTGGGTCGTGGGTTCGATCCCCTCTGCCGTCGCTGGGACTCCTTTGGTAGGCGATCTCGTAAGTCCCCAGTAAGTGCTCATAGAGCCCGGGGCCGTGCCCTGGCCTTGGTGGGGGACTGATGCCGAACCCCTCCAAAACTTTTTTATTATCAAAAAAAAAAAAATAAAATAAAAAAATAATCTAATCATAGTGACACTACGTCATTCACATATTTTGAGATTATAGCATTAAAAAGTTGACCTTTTACATTATACCATCCTACTCCTACCACTCTGATCCTATTTATAAGTACAGTTTGACCAAAAAATTTGATCCTATTTATAAATCCATTTTGACTAAATAAATGAGATTGTGACAATTTTGCCTATATTAATTAGGATGAGAGAGATTGGCTAGCCATGTTGGAAAGAGAAAAAGATTAGAGAGTTTTGACAATAAATTTTAAAAGGTATACATTCATAAATGAGGGTAAAGTTGAAAATTTGCTCTATAATCATTGAGATACCTAACTCTCTTTGGTATGTAAGATTTAGTCAAACTGGACTTATAAATAGGACCAGAGTGGTATTTATAAGTCTTTTTTGACCAAATTACACATACCAAGGAGAGGTAGGTAATTCAATGATTATAGGGTAAATTTTCAACTTTACTCTCATTTATAAATAGGTGTCTTTCAACTCTTTATTCTCTCTCTATTTTCATTGGTATAATAATATGGGTAAAATTGTTAAAATCTCATTTATTTAGTTAAAATGAACTTATAGATAAAACCAGGGTAGTAGTAACTTATTCTCTCCCTGTTTTTTTTTTGCCAAAATATCTATTATCTATTTCCTCATCTCTTACATGACGGGGCTCTTAAAAATAAAATAATAAAATGAACATTTGTTTATTTATTTGGAATATTAGTAGTCGATACTTTAGAAAATCTGACAGCTTTTCTGAAAAAAGATATGTTTCAAATAAGAAGCAGGGGAGTGATTAATTAAACTCGGTTTTGTTGAGTTGGATCCACCTACCTACCAATCATATTCCACCGCGAGTCTCTGACTGCAGCCATGGACCCACCTTGGTCCCACCCACTTTTCTATATTTGTCCAACAAAAATCAACTAAAAGAATGTTTTCATTTTAAAAATATGTTTGTTATATTTATAAAAGATAAAATCACTTAAAAAGAGTTTTTAAAATGTCAAAAATCAAAAAGGTGTTTCCAATATTTATAATGGATATTAGGGTCTGATTTTTCCTTTTCAAAATTAAAAAGAAATGACAAAAATTGTCCCTCTAAATTTAAAATCAAGAAAAAAAAGGGAGGCGCGATTTGATAAGTTTTAATAAAGATTTTCACAAGTTTAGATAAGGTTTTCATAATTTCCCATAAAATTTTCACAAATTGAAAATCAAAATTCACAATATCGATAAATGTTTCATAAGTTCGGACAATGTTTTCATAAATTTTCAAAAGAATTTCACAAATTCCTTAAATAATTTCGTAAGTGGTAAATTTGAATTCACAAATTCTCAAAATAATTCATAAGTTGTAAATTTTGATTCACAATATCTGATAAGGGTTTCATAATTCCTGATAAAGGTTTCACAAGTTTGGACAATGTTTTTATAAGTTTTCAAAAGAAATTAACAATTTCCTTAAAGAATTTCACAAATTACAAATTTTGATTCATAAGATCTTATAAGGGTTTCACAAATTCGAGCAAGGTTCTCAAAAATTCTAAAAAGAATTCACAATTTCTTTAAAGAATTTAACAAGTTGCAAATCAAAATTCACAAGATCTTATAAGGGTTTCACAAATTCTGGTAAAGGTTAAAAAGTTCGGGTAAGTTTTTTATAGTTAGTGAAATTAAACTTCAAGGGACAATCATGTCATTTCTTTTTAATTTTGAAAAGGACAAATTAGGCCCTAACACCATTGGCGGAACCATAAGATTTTTTTAGCCGGGCCAAAAAATAAATATATTGAACTACTCCCTTTCATCCTTATTATAAGGCACTAACTATCAAGTGTATTTGATCTTTTTTATAAGGTACTCCCTCTGATTCTTATTATAAGGCACCAACTAACAAATTTTATAAACCAATAAAAACAATTAAAGTTAATAAAGTTGCCCTATTTAAGTAACTTCCAATATTACCCCTACTAATTGCACTAAACTCTAATAGTATATTAATTATTACTCTCACCCACTACCCTCATTAATTATGGGCAGACATAGAAACAAATAATTAATTATCATTGGGAACAAGCAAGTGCCTTATAAAAAAGACCAAATAAACTTGTTAGTTGGTGCCTCATAATAAGGACCAGAGGGAGTACTTACTTGTTTCCAAATAGCATTAAATAATTTTTTATGTATACCCATAATTAAAAAGGGTAGTGAGTGAGAGTAATAATTAATATGATATTGGAGTTTAGTGTAATTAGTAGGGATAATATTAAAAATTACTTAAATTTTAGGACAAGTTTAATGACTTTAACTATTTTTATTGACTTGTGAGAATTGTTATTTGGTGCCTTATAATAAGGACCAAAGGGAGTATTTACTAAGTAGTATCACATAACATTGAAAATACAAATAAATGATAACCGACAATTATAAATCAAAATAAAATATAAGATGATACTAATCTTTTCCATAGGTATCTTAAACAAGAATTTTACTTTTCTCTCACAACCCAATGAGTAATTAACAAAACATTATCCTTATAGAAAAGATAAAAAATTAACTGGGGCTAAATTATTGGTCAAATAAAATATTATATAATGAATATATATATATACTAACAAATTTTATAAGATCAGATCGGGCCAGCTGGGGCCAAGGCCCCAGCTGGCCATAGAGTGGTTCCACCACTGCCTAACACCTCTTTGAGATTATGAATATTCGGAACATCTTTTTGTATTTTGACATTTTTAAAGTTCTTTTTAAGAGACTTTCTCTATATAAAATATTTTAATAATATTTTTCAGTTATCAAAATTTAGGATAGGAGCATTTGTAGATTTTAATGAAATTAACTAAACTTGAGAAAACAAATTATAGGTTCCCCTTTGTTCATTAAATTGTTTATGAAAATATTATCATTAAACATTGAATCAAGTATTTTTTGGATTAATCTATTGGACGGCTACTAGCAACCAACTACTCCAATTGTTGGTTAAAAAAAACCAACTAATACGTAGAGCCAGGAAAACGGGCTAAGCCCGCTGGGCCGGCCTGTTTAGGCCCTTTTATCATGAGGGTTGGGCTTAAAAAATTGCCCTTAAAATTACTACCGGGCCTAAAAAGGCCTGCTTTGTATGGTTGAGGGTCAGCCCGTTTAGGCCCTTTATTTTAATTTTCAATTTTTTATATAATACTAAAATTTTTATATTATTAACTATGTTACAAATATTTAGTTCTTATTATTTTTTTTTTAAAAATGAATTTTAAAAAATTGTTTTATTTATTTGGTTTTTGACAATGGTTTATTCATTTAAATTGAAAAAAATAGGCTAATTTGGACATTAGATAATGATTATAATTAGAAATTTATGAGTTTTAATAACAATGTATCTCAGTTTAAAGTAAAATAATAACTAAATTGTAAAACTCGAAAGTGAATTTTATTTAAATTAAAATGAAGATTACAACTTGAAAACTTAAATGATCATGTAGTATAAATAAAAGTCCCCCCAAAAGTTTACCCAAAAAGTTTTTTTTTTTACCAAAAAAAAAAAGTCCCCCCAAAAAAAGAGTTAAGTTTTGTTCAAATCATTATGTTGCAGCTTTACTCATCGCTTAAGATTAATTTTTAGGTGCAGATACCTATAAAGATTGTTTTTTGTAAAAAAAATATAAGTATACTATCATATGGCTATCAATAATAGTTTTCATATGTGATAGTGTAAGCATGTATGTGTAACGTGCTGAAATTTTCCTTCACAATACTTTGTTATTTTAAATTTAATTTTGATAATATTTTTGTTTTAAATTAGGAATTTATTCTTTCAACTTTATTTCTTTAAAAATATTGAAAAATAGTGTCTTTCGTTGAACGGACCAATTGCCTGCAGGATTGGTGTTGGCCCGATAGTATAAGAGCTGAGCTTCATAAATTAAGAGTTTTATCAAAATCAAGCCTAAAAGCCGTGAGCTTAGTAGCTCACATGGCATAGAGCTGGCACCACCCTCCTGTCCCGGGCTCGAGCCCGCACCCCCCTCCCCACTTTGGACAATCAAAAAAAAATCAAGCCTAAAAAGACTAGCTCGTTTAGGCCTGAGATCGTGAAGGATCATCCCTTATTTTTATTTTCAGCTCTACTAATCTTTATATCCATTACAAGAAACCACTAGTTAAGGTACAACTATCCACAACTAGTCTATCTAAGCGTTTGATTATAACATTAAATTAATTTAAACATACAAGGCAAAAAAAAGTAAACATAATAATTTTGACATTTTACTAATAAATGAAATTTAAAGTGAGAAAATAGTCATTAATTTGCATTGCCAATAAATACTAGTCGGTTAAATTTCAAAATGAATATTGTTAGATTAATATATCCCATAAAGATTTCTTTTAATAAAATAATAGCATTTAATTAACATAAATTAGCACTATCTCTTAAATGGGCATTATTTGGGAGTAATATGATAATCCTTTTTTAATTCATATAATATGATCATTCGTAGTCGCTTCGCGGACTTCTGAATATGAAGTTTCCCGGTATACTCAAATAAAAAATCAACACCACCTCCACCAGAACGTACTTCGTTTGTTCCCCTCAATCGAAATCTTTCATCTTTTTCTTTGATTTTGTTCACACGGTTTTTCCCCTCGCAAGATTTGTGTTTTTCTTGCTCGCATCTCCTTCACAATCAAGAATTCTTTTGTTATGATACTAAATTGATTCTTGTATAGCAGTTTGGGTGGTTTCTGCTTATGATTGGAACCAATTTTTTCTGGATTCTGTCTTGGTAGTTTCTTCTCAGTAATTCGGAACTTATTTCATGGCGGCTGGGACGGTGGCGACCGCAGCCGGAGCGGCGGTGATGCTTTACTATTTATTGAGTAGAAGATTGGCGAGGAAGGCTGAAGACGACGAGTTTCCTGATGGGGATTTATCGAGATCCCGAAGATCACTAAGGGGGAGAAGGATTGCTCGAAGGCCAGCTCAGCCTCCGGCGACTCTGTTGGAATCAGTCATTATGTTATCAGAAACCTTGAGGTTCACCTATTCGGAGACTTTGGGTAAATGGCCCATCGGCGACTTGGCTTTCGGAATTAATTACTTTATGCGCAAACAGGTGCGTCTGCTGAATCCCATTTCTGTTTGGGAAGGGTGCATGATTTTCACTTCAGCTTGTCGGATCCAACATTGAATCTTGAAGTCTGAGTTTCAACAGTTACTATGTTCTGTGTATGATTTGAGATTTTAACGGGTATGAGATGCTTGCAGGGTAATTTACGAGTTGCAAGTGTATATGCGGGAAGTGACTGTGTTCAACTTAAAAGCCCCGAAATTATATCAGAGTTGCATGATCTACTGAGGTTGTTGACAATGTGTATGCTATTCTCAAAGAAACCATTTCCGGTGTTTTTAGAATCTTCCGGATTCTCCTTAGCCGACGTTCTTCTACAGAAGCCCAAAGCAGGGGTAAGTTATACATATTTTGTCTCTCTATTTTTCACTTTTTGGGGTGGGATTGGAGAAGAGTAAGCCAGATTAAAATAAAAGCTTCCCCGCTGACTTGGATTTTATGGTCCTCATCTTGAACCAGTAATTGCAACTTTCTTTGAAATTTGTGGCATGGTATCTAGTGCTATACAATGACTTGCATCCTCTGCTTCATCTTTGTCCCTAGATTCAGTAAATGAGTTAACATTCATGAACTGGGTAGCTTTCTTGAGTCTTGTATTAAGGGAAGAGGTAGGTTTCATCAGATTAGAGGGACAATCACAAAACTATGATCCCCGCTGTATCAAAATTAGGTATTCTGAAAGGGACCCGTGTTTTACGTTGGACAGTGAGACCACCTATGGCATTCGAAAGAAGGCAACTAATGGTTTTGTAGCACCAAAACCCAATCTAATGTTTTCTAGCGGAGATAATGATTCCCACTTGCCCATGTATAACACGTGGGATCCAACTAAAGGAAACTAGTGCAGTATTTTATTGGACAAGGTTAGGTTTACCTTTAAATACTGCTAGCTAGATGTGTCCATGCCAGAAAGTAAACGGTGGGATGACAACATGGATGGGCCTAACTTTTACTTTCTGACCAGATATTAAAATATTACTGTAACAGATAATTGATTTTATTGGCATGGAATTTTAATGCAGCTTCTGAGACCTGCTTTCACAATTATACGTGATGCAAAATCAAAATGTTTTCTGCTTCTGATCCGGGGTACTCATAGTATAAAAGACACACTGACGGCTGCAACTGGTGCTGTGGTGCCCTTCCATCATTCAGTTTTAGATGATGGTGGAATTAGCAACTTAGTTTTAGGATATGCACACTGTGGTATGGTAGCTGCAGCTCGTTGGATCGCAAAGCTCTGCACTCCAACTCTGCTTAAGGCCTTTGCTGAATGTCCTGACTTCAACGTAAAGGTATTTTACTTTCATCTAGACTCTGCATTTTTAGCTTTCTTTAAAGAATGTGTTCACCAAAATGGTGTTTTTTGATCTTCATTAGATTGTTGGGCACTCCCTTGGTGGTGGCACTGCAGCATTGTTAACATATATCCTGAGAGAACAAAAAGAATTCTCTTCAATTTCCTGTGTCACATTTGCCCCAGGTATGTAGCTGCTAGCTATGATGCCATCCTTTTCCATTCAAAATTACTCTCCGTGTACTTACTAAAAGGACCTTGATTGATTGTTGCAGCTGCCTGTATGACGTGGGAGTTAGCAGAATCGGGGAAGCATTTTATTGCCACTATTATAAATGGCTCTGACTTGGTGCCTACCTTCTCAGCTTCCTCTGTTGATGATCTTCGTGCTGAGGTGCTTTGACTCAATCTCCTCAAAAACAATTATCTTAATTTTCTTGAAATTTGATGTTTTTTGTTGGAAATTTCCCTGTTCTTACTCCCGTTACTTGCCCTTAGGTTACTGCATCATCTTGGTTGAATGATCTAAGGGATCAGGTTCAGCGTACAACGGTCCTGAATGTTGTCTGTCGCTCTGCAACTGTACTTGGATCACACATACCTTCAATATCTAGTGCAAAAGCCAGGGTAGCTGGTGCAGGTGCTATTCTGCGGCCAGTAACCAGTGGCACTCAGGTAAGCTTCAATCTCTGGTTTCTTTTTGAAATAGGTATTGACAGTGTTTGGTGCATAGTGTTCTCTGATATGTTGTTGGCAACAAAGTTCTGTTGTTTAGTAATAGGATGAATATGCAGATGATATGAAGGAGCGAATAAGTAGTACTGTCCGAGACAAATAGCAAAATTTCTGTAGATGGATCATAATTTTGTATTGGGACTCTTCATACACAATGTGCGTATGGTGATAGTGAGATTCTGCTGTTTTTGCAGGTTGTGATGAAGAGTGCACAGAGTGTTGCTGAAGCTGTTGTCAGAACTCGATCATCTTTATCAACATGGTCTTGCATGGCCGCGCGCCGCCGGAATGTTGACCCATCATCTAACTCCAAAATACAGAACCTGGCTGGTGATGCTTCTCTAATATGTGAGGCAAGAACCGAATATGTTTTGACTGAAGAGATGGAGACTGAGCCAGTGCTGGATAAAGATGATCACTGCTACTCAAGCAGAGAATCGAGCCAAGATGACACAGATGAAGAGGTACAACTCCTTCCTGGTAATCAAGGTGCCACCAGTTCCACCGTTGACGACATAACTGAAGGTCAGTTGTGGTGTGAACTGGAGAAGAAGCTTCAGAAGTCAGGAAATGCATCTAACATGACCCAGGAAGAAGAGGCAGCTGCAGCTAAAGAGATAATGGAGGAAGAGAATGAGCTTGTTGTTGATGCCGCAGAATGCAGCAACCCAAGTACATCGTCCAACAACACAGACAGTCATCGATTTTATCCTCCGGGAAGAATCAAGCATATTGTGTCTGTATCTTGTGAGGCAGATTCGGACTCAACTTCTGATCATCCTGTTGAGGAACGCGTCTGTTTATATGAAACACCCAGAGAGCTGTACAGCAAGCTCAGACTCTCAAAATCAATGATCAATGATCATTATATGCCCATGTACAAGAAGATGATGGAACAGCTAATCCGAGAACTCGAGAAAGATAGTATTCGTGACACCACAATGTAAAACAAAAAGAAAAAAGAAAAAAGAAATCCCAATCTTGTATCGTCAGTAGATAAATCTATTTATAATACGGCATGAAATTTGAAAAAGAAAAAGAAATTGAATTTGAGAGCCTCTATTTATTTACAGCTTCAGATACTAAAATTTACGAATCTATCAATAATTTGGCACCTTGTTCTCTGACGTAACTCGATTCTCACTCATTCAATCCGAGCAAAAAAAATTCTCACTCATTCAATGTTCAAACCTCTGTATTATCCTAGACGACGATAGAGACAAGCATACAATATTTTTGTAGTAATGAAGGAAGCAACAATCCATGAGCTTTCTCAAGAGATCAAACGCGTGGTTGCCAGTGAAGAACGCTTCCAAGTTCCTCGGGAACGCTACTCGGGCTTTGAATCAAAGGGCATTTTGATCGTGATTATTGTAGATCAATTGGCTGCTTATTGTGGCTGCTTATTGAAATCCAACGCTCAACCCAAGTTGATACATATATTAATTACATGGAGCAACGTTATAAGGCAAAATCTGCGATGAAATTAGGAAAAGAGTATTAGTGAGCCTCCCCGGAGAAGAGAGGCTTCCAAAAATTGACGGGCGGACCCACCGAAAGTAGGGTAGGAACCGCTCGTCTTAAAGAGGTGTGTTCTCCATTAAGGTGTTGGCACGACCCGCCGTCCCTTAACGGTCATTGACAAGTCGCCTTTCACCCCTGACAGGACAGGTTAAACTGCTGTTTTTCACGGTTCCATTATTTATAAGCACCTTCCTACCCTTTCTTTTTCCGATCTACCGATGTGGGACTTTTTGGAAGATCAGAGAAAGTATTGATTTTGTCCAAATTTAAATTATGCAGAGCCAGTGAGATTTACGACATGGAAATGTAGGCAAGCCAGCGGTTATGGACTCTATAACAGGTAATCACTTACAATAAGTCATAGAAGAACTGCAATCATTTACTATTTTTTTTTTTTGAAACAGTTTGAGCATCCAAGAAAAATAAACGTGACAAGGCTGGCTTCTGAAAACACAATGTGATACATGGGCTTGTTTTACATTTTCGGTACAGCCACCCTTTCTATTTGCCAACAACTATTACTGAATTATTGTCCATATCTTCATCCTAAGAAATCTGTCACATTGGTACAACTACAAGATCCCCTCTTGTCAAGTTTAATTCTGAATTTGTGACTCCCACAGTATGAAATTGACGAAAATAATAATTTTCCAGAAACAGCTAAAAGCTACACGGTTTCTTGCTTTCATCAACCGCCATAACGGGCTTTTAAAGATTCGGGTGGTTCTTCATCCATAATGCCTGTTCCCACCTCTTCTAAGTACTGACGTATGGTTGTCTCACGGTCTCCAAGGACGGTATGATCCAGAAAATTATTGTAAGCTTCATCACCAAGGTGTTATGCTGCCAGCAAATTAAACTGCAGTAATTCATTATAAGCAGATTCATATAACAATCTAATATACGATAATACGAATGTCACGCAGTCAGATAGGCTATTAAGCTAATGCATGCGGATGAATCTATTTTATTTGTTGGCCGTTTAAGCCCTCAAAAACATTATTCCAATCCTTTGACAACAAAATTAAATAATGAAAGTATAGGGGGAACATAATATAATGACTCAGATCATTTAGCATGTGTTCAAGCAATGAAAAGAATTCATTAACAGTCTGCTATGATTCCCTGATGTAATAAAGTTGCGTGTCTGTAGCATTTCAATATCAGTTTCAGTTTTTCTCATCCATGGGTGATTTATACAACCTTCAGAAGCAGCAAGCCAGCAACTATAGTAATGAACAGAGAACTTACCAGAGTGGAAGATAAACATGGCAGGGTAAAACATCATCCCGCCAAATCTCATGGATCTTGTACTCTCCATATCGTTGAAACTAAACTTGCTTGCTCTCTGCTTGAAATTGGCTCAGGCATATAAAACAATGCTCCAGTCACAGAAGTGACAAAAGGAGAAAAAAAGGCAAAATGATTTAAGGTGCCAAAGGCAATAATAAATTGGTATATCTAAGCTCTCATCCAATCTTCTAAACCATAAGACAAATGTAAACTACATAGTGCAGCCATTCCAACATTTTACCTGGAAAGGAATGTAAATATGCACAGGGTCATTCTCGGGTTGCCTTGAACAGCAGTATGGGAAGCATTAACATCATCACTGTGTATGCATGCCTCTGAGTTGAGATTCCAACCCAAATTACATAACTTATGTTAATTTTCCAACTCTAGTTACTGATCTTGGTTATTTGTTGGCCACCTTTGTATAAAACATCTTCTACTTTTTCCATATTTTCCTTTCGAGACTACCCTACAAGATTGTACCTTTCAAGACTTTTTTATTTTATGTTTTTTAAGGCAATTTTCACGTTCCTCTTTACTCTTGTCGACTTCATTTTCTTTTTCCTTTGCTTAAAACAACTTTTGGCTTGTTGTGTCGGTAAACTTCTTCGTCTTTTTATTCCTGTCATGTTCTATTTCAGAGTATAGTAGGATCTAAGGCAAGACAAGTTCCTCAAAATCTTTCATAGCCTTTTCTCTTTCTTCACAATATTTACATTTATGATTTGTATACTCAGATAATAAATTACAAATCTTTTCTTTTGTTTCTTCAGTATTTTCCATAGTGTTATCCTTTCGATCACACCATGGGAAATTTACCAAAATAATAATTTTTAACAAAAATTCTACCCAACTAGAGCAGTTTGAAAAAGATTTTTCAAACTAATGCTGATGCCACTGCTCAGTCTGACGCCACATGTGGCGTCTCGGAGCAAGACGCCATTCAATATATATTGAATTGACGCCGCAAGGGGCGTCCAATTAAAAAAAAAAAATTAATAATTATTATAAATAATAAAAATAGTAATATAATAATTTTAATTAATAATTAAATGAATTAAAATATTTAAAATTTATTATAGACCTTAGGATATAAGACTAATTAGTAAATTAATTAATTAGTGAATTTATTATAAACCTTAAGATAGATGACTAATTATTGAATAATTAGTGAATTAATAAAAATATTTTGTGAAATATGTTGTATATACAATTACTGGGTGGTGACCTTGCGGAGACTGCTACATACAGTTGGAGGTCTATTGTGAAACACAAGAATCGAGTCAGGCTCGGTGAACTCTGCATTCCAGAACCTAGTTGAGCATCTTACTTATAAAGAAACACAAGAAAAAGAAGAATGTAAAGTTGGATACCCAGGACATTACCAACTTCCCAGGTTAGATTTTTCCTCCTTCACCCATAGCTCTGCCTCTGCACCTCTCCATATGGTCTTATTTAATATATACTTATATAGCGACGAGGAGAGAAGAAGAAAGAAAGCAATGTAATAATAGATTGTACTTTGTTTTTAATAAATATTATACAATATATCATTTAAAAGTTTAAACTTTGAAACGTGAAGCCAAACTTTGAGGGAAAAACACAAATGTAACAACTTTTACTAAAAATTGTATTAATTAAAACACATGGGAAAAGATTTACCAAAATAGAGCAATTAATGGCGCCATTAATTGCTCTAAACTTAAATAGAGAATACTAATTAATTAGTTAGAGAATAATTAATTAGTGACTTAATAATTTATTGTGTTATTGTGATCCACGCGTCCACAATTAATGTACAAAATATTAAATAATTAGTCATCTATCTTAAGGTTTATAATAAATTCATTAATTAATTAATTTACTAATTAGTCTTATATCCTAAGGTCTATAATAAATTTTAAATTCATTTAATTATTAATTAAAATTATTATTAATTAATTATTACTTTTTTTTTAATTGGACGCCCCTTGGCATCCAATTCAATATATATTGAATGGCGTCTTGCTCCAAGACGCCACATGTGGCTAGTTTAGAAAATCTTTTTCAAACTGTTCTAATTGGGTAGAATTTTTGTTAAAAATTATTATTTTGGTAAATTTCCCATCACACCATTGACTAGACAATTTCTTATTCTTCGGAGTTTTTCCAAGAGACATCATACATGTTGTAAATCCACATGAATAAACCCATGGTTCTTCTCCTGCTACTGTAGATCTATTCATTTCCTGATAGATTATATGATAATCCTGAACTCTTTATTTCAAGCGTAGAAGAACATGGCAAATAAAGGACTCGTGCTGTTTTTTCTTTTTGTTTGGTTATGAAGTTTTGCACCAAGTGTACAATAGGAATAGTATACTGGAGGCTGAAGTTTAGATACTCCCAGCTCAATCAACAATGCTTAATCTAATCCCAACTAGCCGCAATGCAATACATTTGTGCTCAAACATTTAAAGATCTGACAATGAATTGTCCTGCATCATTTATCCCCATCAGAAACTACGCAGTTCATTACATCTCATCTACACGCAATTATGGGGTGCCCCGTTAGTTAGGGCCTGAACTTTATGTAGGGTCAGATATTAAAATAGTACTACTTCGGTCCTAAATATAGGGTAGAGTTTTTAGTGCAATCTGTACTATAAACTTTACCATATATTTAGGACCAGAGGGAGTAATAGTTATAAAGAAGATATAGCATTTATCTACACGATACTCTCCATTGACAAAGTAATCAGGTTCCTGTATTACAGGGAAAACACCACCACCAATCCTCACCATCCAGAGAAATTTACACAAATAATGAATTATGAGTATTTGAGAAGTGTCGTAAGTAATATAACTGGAAGCAAAAAATATGAACCCAAATCAAATAACCAGAAAAGAACTAAATGGTAAACAAGAGATGCTGACATCAAGAACAAAAGTAATTCACAGTAACAAAAAGAACAAGTAATAGCATAACTAGATAATCTTTAACAGATGAGGAAAAGCAGTAGAGATGTTTACAAATGCATTATCCAATCTCAACACAAGTCCGCAATTAGACAATTGATGAGAGAACTTGTTATCGTTAGTCTTGTGGTCCATAATAAAAAATTAATCAAGAATTGTTTGTAGGCAAATCTAGGGTTGCTCTCTCTTTCTTAATGAGCATTTTATTGATTCCTCACTAATATAAATGTCATGCAATGAACAAAGGAGAAATTGGGTTTGAGTTTTGTTGGAAATTGGTTTTGGGTTTTGTTGAAAATAGGTAAGTGCAAAATTGAATTAAAAAAAAAAAAACTAAAGCTACTATTTTTGGTCTTTTCAAATAATGAATGGAATGGAGTGTGAAGATGAGTATGAAATGTATAATGAATGCTCTTGAAAAAGGATTATTGGCTATCATAGTTTAATTATATGTGAGAGCAAATTTTTACTTAGTCTTGATGAAAAACTCCAAGCAAACACTTGAGTCTAGTGTTCTCAATTAGTGATTATTCCTATGAACATAACTAGTAACCACCTCTTAAGGCACTATTTAAGTACACTTATTATGTGATTAGGATTAGGGCAGAGCAATGGGCGGGTTGGACAACCCGATGCTAAACCCATAGCCCCATTTAATTTTAAATGGGTATGGGTTAGCCCATACCCGTACCCAGGGGCGGAGGGGCGGAGACACGTTTGTTTTTATGTGGGCAAGTGAACCCATAAAAAATTTAAAAGATATATATTTTGTGAAGGAATTTTATTACAATAGATCTGGTTGGATTAATTGGTTAAAGCTTTGGCCATCTATGTTAAAGTCCCGGGTTCGAACGCTCGTTAAGAATAAGTTGCGCAATCGGATAAGTGATGATTGGTTTAACTCATGCATGTTAACTTTTGTTGAACGTGATATATTTGATACGATTAATGATGAGGATATAATGCAATATTTTCAAGGAATGAAGAATCGAAGAATGATTTTGTAATCCTTCTGATGTAAAGGTTAGTTGACTCTTGATTATTATTTTTCTATGTTAATGCATTTGAGTTCTCATTGTTTTCCTTCCTCCTTTATGTAGGTGTTTGGTGTTGAACCTATTGAAAGTGCTGTGCTCTCTAGTGGATAGCCTTTTTTGTGAATTGAAGACGAAGCCTGCGTTTTGGTTTGCTTGCCCACCTTCTAGTTATTATAATTCTTCATTCTTTGATTTCTTATAGGTTGTAACATGTTCTTTAATCTTGTTAAACTTTTTTCCTTCCAGAAAATGTCAACGATACAATCTTAAAGCATTTAAGACTTTCCTTTAAAAAAAAATTTTCGGGGGCGCTGCCCCCAAACCCCCTACAATAATTATGCACCCATAAACTCTAAATCCTGGCTCCGCCACTGCCCATACCTCAACCCATTTAAACCTGTGTGAATGGGCTAGCACGTAAATGGGCTAGCTAACCGGGTATTGGGTAACCCTTTTACATTTGACTTGTTTATTTTTTAATAAAAAAAACATATATAAGCATTAAAGCATCCATCCAATTTCATCATTCCAATTTATGAAATCTAAAATTTCAAAGTTCCATGATTACCATTCATACAAAAAAACATAAAATTTAGACAAGTACTATCGTTACATAATCTTGATGTTCAAACTCCAACTTTTAAATTAAAACATTACAACCACAAGTTCATAGATTAACAAAATGGCACGCTTCCATTGAATCTACATGCTTCAGTCTTCATCATCTTCAGATTCACTTAAAAGAATCTTGTATCTGACCCAATATATACTAGAAGCTAATTTTGAAGATACTATAGATACTAGTATACCCAACAAATTACATGCCAACAGATTTAAAACTTAATACTTGGAAGCATTCACTCTCCACCATGCTAAAACATCAAATTTTGGATCACGAAAGCCAACTAATTTAATTTGAAGATATTCATCCACTTCTAAAATATTCTCTACATTACATGTAGAGTCAATAGCAAAGTAACTCACAAGTTCAAATAGACAGAGCCATAAAGAGAGAAAGTGAGCGAGATTGAGAGTTGATGGCCATTACGGTTATAGATTAGAGGTGGCTGAATACTCGAATAGGAAGGGATTCAGGGAATGCTTTACGCGAAATGCAGAATGAGATGGGTAGTTAATAAAAAAATTGCACTAAATGGCAAATATGGGCAACCCATAGGTGTGCCCATAGCCCGCCCATTTAAATCCTAAATGGGCGGATTCTAACCCAACCCATTATAAAGTCTTTTTGGGCGGGCTCAATATGACCCAATTACGCTGGGTTTTGGGCGGGCTCATGGGTTATGAGTTTCATGCTCAGTCCTAATTAGGATTAATTAATGCAACTTGATTTTTCTTGATATAAATGCGATAATAATACACTCAATTGACCTAATTCAATTATAATATCTACCAATAACACGTAGAAAGCAGAATATCATTGAATCAATAAGGAAAATACGTATACAAAAATCCAACAAGCTATACAAATCCAAACACACAAGTTCAATCTACAAAGTTATCTAAACGGGTAAACTAAGTGTTAACAGTACAAAATAACATTTTTCGATTTAGGAAATCCAAATATGAATAGAGAAAATAGATTGAATATAATAAACTCCTCTATCTAAGCTCTAAAACTTAAGCTACTGTCCGTCCATCCACAAGAAGCAAAACAAGCTCCGCGGTTTTTGTAAGTGCAGTCATAGCAATAACGAAATTATCTTACTCCTCATCATTTTATGAACTTTTTCTAACTAATTTCATGTTAACATGCAATGGGGTGGGAGAAGTACTGGATGATAGTAGTATTACAGGAAAATATATCCTATTGAAAACCTGCTGTGATTTCTATATGAGTATATTTCGGTTGACTCTGACAGTTTTTCTTACTTGAAAGTCCATAATTTGATTTTTGTAAGTGCAGTTATAGTAATAACAAAATTAACTTATTCCTATTTATCAAAAATAAATTAACTTACCATTCCCTAAATGGTAGCATCTTTACTTTTTCTAACTAATTTCGTACGGGTTATGATCTTTCTAAGCAACTTGATAATATATATATGAACAATTATATTTCTTTTCATATTATTTTATGAATTCCTAACTAATACTTGTGTTCATATGCAGGGGCGGATCCCAGAAAAATAGTTAAGGGGGGACCATTGGTGGGGATGCGGGGGTTCGAGGACAGCGCCCCCGAAATTTTTTTAAAGGAAATTTTTAAATACATTAAAAAATAAAAGAATATAAACAAGAAAAAAAATATCAAAAAAGTATTCATGAAATCAAATGAATATTGATGATGTAATAAGAGAGACAATTATTTTAAAACCTGTCACTTAGAAAAGTAAATCTAAGTGCGGTTAGAAATGCAACTATATAAATTACAATGAAGGGTGAGTACTCAATAAGTTCAAGTACATATATTTTAATAACAAAAGTATATTATAATTAAAATAATTATAATGTCATTCTTCTAGGCTTTATTTTTTGGAATTCCATCATAATTGCCTTATTATCAATGCTATCAAATACATCTTTTTCAATATAAGACACTAAACAATCATTCAACCATTCATCTCACATCCGATTACGAAGTGCAATCTTGATGTATTAAAAGTAGGCACTAAACAATCATGCAATCATTCAAACATGTATTAATTTTTTTTTACGTTTCCCAAATTTAAGGGGGGCACTTGCCCCCTTGTCTAGTACCTCCGTCCGCCAATGTTCATATGTTTTAATATTCTTTTTAATCAGGAACCTTCACTAATTAATCTTTTTTCCCAACTAAAACTTTCAGGCAGAGGACAGAAGACTCATTCCCCAAAACGTACAACTGCATACAATATCATAATTAATGCTGCACAAATTATTAGCACAAATTACTATTTAAACTTGTACTTTTCGCTAAAGTTAGTTTGATATAGATGATCATTATACCTCTAGTTGAAATGGAGCAGAATTCTAGAGCTGGAATGCTTTTGATGTAATAAAAACTATTAAATAGATTATGATAAATTAAATTTGGATATAAAATTATAATTATATTTTTAACACCATAATATTGATAGTTAAATTATTTAGGGTTTATGTTACACCCATAAATTTTTGTCCAAAGTACACCTACGAATATATGCCTTTTGAAGGAAATACCTATAAGCTTTCTGAATGAGAGCACAAAATACCTGCACCATTACTTTGACCGTGAGTTGACTGAAAAAGCCAATATGGAAACTGACGTGGAGATGATAATTTCTTAGATGGCGTTGAATTGAAAAAGTTAAATAATAAATATATTTATTTATTTTTATTTTTAAAAAGGAACAAAGAGTACACCTAAATAATTACATTTGCCTACTAGAAAACTATAATGACTATGTCAGCTTTCAACTCAGCTTTTCCAGTCAACTAACCGGGATTAACTGTGCTTGGAATGAGAAAGTTTATAGGTACTTTTGCACCTTCAAAAAACATTTGATATTAGACACACTTTTAGTAAAAGATCATAAGCATTTTCGTCCCTTAACCCAATAATTTATTATCAAAATAGATTTGAAGTTATATCACAAGAGATTTCAAGTTTATTTTAGACTATTTATTAGTATATTCTTAAGATTAATCATAATCAACCAACACTATTGGAATGTTATACTAAACTGATCTTCACTAGGAATGTGCAGACATTTTTTACAGAAGAAAACAAAAGATCGATAGGCATTTCATGTGCACATGATATCATATACTGTAGCACACAAACGATAACCACAATCACATCCCACGAAGTAGGGGTACATGATACCATACAATAAAATAAAATAATTGATGTTATAATGATTATTTGATTTCCTGCCTTAGGGCCAAATTCATGGCATCAAACTTGAAACTCACAAACAGGCCATTTGTTTTTTTGGGTGACAATAATCTAATATCTTGTTCGGACCTTATGTCTACCCCTCCCAAGTTAGGTGTCCCTTTTAGAACTTGAACTAGAGACCTAGAAGGAGCTAACATGGCCTTACACCTCTAAACCAGCTGTGTTGGTCACAAACAAGCCAATTATTTTGCACACACGGCTTTCTAGAAAAACTTCATCTTAACAACTAATCAGGAACTCAAACCACAGAAAAGATTATTCTAGATAACACGTTTATTATCTTGAAGGCAACCACTACTAGGATTATATGGCAAATTGTGCTTATGGCTTCAGTATGCATTGTTTTGATTAACATAAACACGCATAAATCACCCACTGAATGATTGATTATTTGGGAGGGTGACCATTTCAGTGCTTTGCCATGTTTTTAAAAGTTTCTGGACCAAGAAGAAGAAACCTGCAGGGAACTTATGTACACACTGTCCGGTGCTGGAAAAAATAAGAATGTAATGAAGCAAAGCATGAAAGTAAATCAATGTTTTATTGAGCAATGGATTTTATACAGCTACCTTTTACATGATCCCTACAGAGGAAGGGGGGGGGGGGAACTACCTATATCCTCTCCCCCCTCTTCCTTTCATCTCGCTCTTGCAGAATTTTAAGAAAAATAAATTCTGCAAACAATAAATCAAGAATTCCGTGTGATAAAAACATGGTTGATGATGTACACTTCAACCAATCATATTTCAATGGAAAACCTGAGTGCTAGCATAGTATTCGCTTTCATTAAAAGCAGGTCTAAGATTTTCTTGACACATGAACTCCAAGGGAAAGGAAACAAGATGACCCTTCACTGATGCCAATCTTTCCAAAGGGTCAGTTTTCTTGATACCTCCATCTTGATAGGATTCTAAATTTTCTGGGGCTATTCCTAAATCAATGGTAGTATGGCCAATTCTTTCTTTCCAGATAGCTGTGCTTTGCCTGAAAGCAAGTCTGCACAATAACACAATTTTAGAAGCAGGGCGAGAAATTAAATGAGCCAGCCAAAACAGGAACAAGGATGAAAATGGTCACTGCCATACCTGTTGTGTATCAGATCATTAGGTACACAAGAAAAAACATCCTGATAAATTGCAGTATTTGTCTGCAAAATGTATCCGAATACAATTTTCAGCATATTTGTTATGCAATAACAGTCAGGATAAAACTATATGGGAACATGTTCTATTATAAAAATAGATCTGATTTAAATATTGAAGTAGAAGATTAGATGAAAAATTATCCTCAGACTAGCAATTTGAAAGGCTAAAAAAAGGCAATGAAAAAAAAACATCAAAATACTTGAAATGAAGAGGCAAGTACAGCCACCATAAACTTCAGTTCTATGGACATTAACATGATAGGGCACATTTCTCAAATGAGATGAAGTCCAAATTTTTAAATTTTGGTAGTGTTTAATGAACTCTAAATTTCTTTCTAATTTTCTATTTATTTTCTGAAAAAGAATAAAAAATTGAAAGCTGGGAGGTATCAGGTACCAATGTTGATATAAAATCATTATAGGACTCTTCTCTTTGTTTTATAATTCTCTCTTCAAAGTTAAGCTCTGGTGTTGAAAAGTTCCAGGATATTGTCATAAATATGCAACACGGTTACAGTTATAAGTAGTAAGTTAACATTATATTTTCTGATCACCTTTGCTGTCGCCATCCAAATATCCTTATATGTCGACTCAGCAATTGGGTCCATTATTTGATTGATCTGAGCAATAAGAAATAAACAGTCATTAAAGAACAACAACATAGAACAACTACTCTCTTAGAAGGATTGAAATGCACTAACCTCCCCTGCTTGCAGGCCCAAGTGTTCAGACCATAATGACAACCGCAGAGTCAGAGAGAATTTTCCTGCTTTCCATGATTTTCCCCCCATAGAAGAATTGATCGATTCTTTGTCTTCTATAATTACACCAATCTGAAATTCACAGAAGAAACAGAGAGTGATATGTAGGCTGTAAATAAATGAATAATTAGAATAATTCGGGTAAATGATAAGGGATTAGTTAGTTAGGAGTTAGTTAATTAGATAATTAGGTAGTTACTGTTACTGTTATTACCGTTGGAGAAATGACTGAAGGAGTCTAAGGCAGTATCCTATCCAATATAAGGGCGAGCCTAGACTAATGGTGGTGGGTGTTAAATATGATGAATGAATGGATAACAGTTTCAGATTCTGTTTCTTCCCCTGTCCCTCGTCTCTCTCCTTCTGTTCTAATCCTCTGTTCTGCTCTTCTCCTCCCTTCTGTTCATCTTTCTCACTTCTTCTCTCTTTCTCTTCTAAATTCTCTACCCTACAACCTATCTATCAGAGAGGGATGAAAGGGGTGCAATAACTGTGCATTAGCTAACTCTGGATTTTTGCCCGGCCAAGAGTTAACCATAGAAGAACTGTAGAAAAATCCAAAATGAAGCATGTAGCAATGAACAGATCAATCAGCATTGTAAATTTTTTTTGGGTAATTACGATGCTGGCAGCAGGAAAGACATTTGAGACCATCACAAATTGAGAGGTTCAGTACAAGTTATAGCCATTCTAGCATTACTTATGATATTTGATATTTCAGGTCCAATAGATCACCTGGAGAAAGAAACTCCAAGATATTCATGGAAAACCAAATAACAAAAATGCATGCTTTACCCCAGATCTTCAGGGGGGAAAAGTCATTTTTTTTTTTCCTTTTAAAAAAGAGCTAGAAAAATGTAGAACAACGAGTATTTGATGGAATATGGAATATGTGGCTCATTTCCACAAGAAAAAGTTAATGCATAATTACAGAATGTAAAGAAGGGGTACCTCAGAATCTCTGGAGCCAAGTAAACTCCTATCATTAATATTAGCAGATCCAATCAAAGTTGTACAGTCATCAACAATCATGATTTTACTGTGAACATACACCTGCAGTATGTGTCAATGATTTACGTCACATGATCTATTTACTTAAGCATAAGACGGGTAAATGCCAGAGAATACCTGGCTGGTTGCCACAGGACCACCATCAAAGAGTCTACCATAAGCCCTAAGGCCATAGAAAGAGATGTAATCATGTATTTTTGAACCAAGAAATTCTAATAGATTATGTAATATAGAGTTTTGTCCTCTGCAAATGGTTCGATACTGCCAATGCATTATTGCTCGGACGGATGCAGCACCGCTATCATCCAGGCCTCCCTACATAATTAAGAAGTAAGTCCAACATCCATGGGAAAAAAATACAAGATATAGTTGTCAGTATTGAAGCAGTCGCAAAACATAAAGAATTAGAACCTGGAAGCCAGGCAGGAGGGGTATGACAATTATGACCCTAAATGATTTTTTGTCATGGTAAGCTCGCATAATCCGTCGATATAAAGCTTCCAAAACACGATTTCGTATCATCTCATCTCCTGCAAGACCTGAGATAAAAAATTGATTCTGGAGCAAGTTGCCAAGGATGAAATGGAACAATCAGAACAAGGTTTAAAATGAAGATCAAGCATACAAAACTAGGGAAAACCCTCCATGCAAGGAAATGTGACAAAATATATTTATTGTATCACTTTATCAAGGCTGATTCAGTTAAGTCCATGAAAGGCGATGAACAAAATACACACACATCAATATTGAATTCATCATAGATAAAACAAATTATATTCGATGAAACCCTGCATTTTCCTTTTACTGAATGGCAATTTTTAAACAGTTTTGTTCTTGACCTCTGGAGATAAGGTCTTTAATTACCCTGAGCCCCTCTCCTTTTTGCCTCTGTGCTAATTGGTTATTTCTTTCATTTATCTAAGAAGGGCTCCTCCTATTTTCAATACTAGGCTGCATGCTAATTGCAGCATCCTCTCTATTCTTGTTACATTAATTTTCTTTTTTTATTTTAAAAAAAGAAACTGATCCCCTTCCTTAAAAACATTTTAACCCTTCATATAAGAGCATCGTATTCCTGTGTGGCTTTCCAGCAACCAAACTACAATTTAGGGTCTTCATGCAAACTATTACCTGAATAATTAGAGAAAGGGCATCTTCCTCTTCAAAAACCTAAATGATAGACACGTATTCTAATGTGTCATAAAATATTTCATTATACTGGTAATATCCATTAATTATACAGGCACTCCACTCAGCTCACTATTGTTCCTGTTGCAAGGAATTAACCTTTGGCACAGAAAGAAAGGATGCACAGACTATTAATTATATTCAGTATTAAGGACAAATGAAATATATGGGAATATATGGCTGACTAGAAAAGCAAACAATGAGTGGCAGCTTTAGGACTGTTGGACTAGGATTCAGATTATATTTTCTGAAACAAGTTGTCAGTCAGGCTCAGATTCAGTCCAGCAGTCCAAAGATTACCACACAGGTATTTGTACAACAAGTTCAAAAGCATTAGAAAGTGAAAATCTAAAGGCAATAAAGGAAGAACTTATCTTAAAGAAAAGAACATAAAAAAAAAGAGAGCCTCAGAAGTGATGGCCATGGCATCGGGATAAAATGAGGCCTAGTTATTACAGACACGCCCTGTCTTTTAACAGCTTAATAATACAGGAGATGACATATGTGTGATATCAACGAGACAACTAAACCGTACTTCTAATTAGTCAATTACGCATTGAGTTCATCTGATCAATCATTGTCCAAACTCCAAATCAAAGCGGAAGCAAAGCAATAAATGAAAGCCAGGGATTTTCCTCCCACATCATGTAAGGATGATAAGCAAGGAACTCATTATACCTCAATGTAGATGAAGTGTTCTGCTTTCTCAATAAGAGAGCAATAAGCATTGTGGATACTATCTTCTGTTTGGCTAGTTCCAGCAGACCATTGACTAACACTCCGAATAACCTAAGGAACAATTAAAGGATTTGAATAGTAGAAATAGAGTCTAAAATAAACAAAAGTAAGTACCTGTATCACTAACCTACTATGTTATTTTAGAATATATGTTGCACAAAAATTGACAAATGCAAGGGGATTCAAGATATTTTGCTTCTCTAACAAATAATTTAGAATGATGTAAATAGCTTTTATCACCTTTCAAATATATGAAGCTCTTGTTCAGATTATATAAATATATGACAGAAAGGATGCATGCAGAGTCATTGACACATCTATGTTTGAGAATAATGATACTTGGACAGAACAAGAACAACACACCTGACAACGGCAGGATACACGAGGACCAACTTCGCCAGATTCATCTGCAAAACTTGCTTGGTCACCACGTTCTTGTGTCTCCCACCATTCTGGACCTGAATTGTGTACACTAATGTGAGCTACTCTATCCATAGGAATCTTCCCATGATGATCCACTGAGTCAAGATCATCTACAAAGCCCTTCATTGGTGTATCTGGACCTATTGGTTCAATTTTGGCCTTCCGGAAAGAAAAAGGACGACCACTGCTGAACCTGGTTGGCCGGTCAAGGTGATGTAAAAAGGAGCTTAACTCATTTAATGCTGTGTCTCCTACAGGAGCATCCATCCCACCAGAGTCCTCAGGTAAAAGGAGAGGAACATCTTGGGGTGAGGAAAAGGAATCTTGCCTCTTCATGCCTATATGATAGTCAGTATTCTTGCTTTCAATCTCCACCTCTTTGCTTCTTCCCAAGTAGTGTGGGATAACCATATGATGCTGGGGCATGAGTAAAGGAATTGCATGCTCATTTGGAGCTTTGTTCCTCTGATGGGGAAAACAAGAACTGCATTATATCTCTCTGGAATTTAGGATTAGAGTGCTTGGAGCTATGATGAGATTGCTGACAGTCTTACCTTTGCATAATTCCATCGCTGAACAAAATGCCTAGCAATGTCACGACAAGGTGGTCCCCAAAGGGCACAATGAACATCATGCCATGGCATTCGAGGATATTTTACACGATCAAATTCATCTTTCATTGAATCTTCCCATGAATTTGGCTCAGATTCCCTGGAAAAATTGAACAGGAATCCATTAATTATATCCAACCAAGGACAGTTGGTCTTCGATTAACAAGAAGAATGATCAACCTAACCACATACCAAGTGCAGAACCTAGTGCATAGTTCTCTTAATCAGAATGACCACTACAATGAAAGTGAAATAAGCATGACAAAAAGCATGCAAGTGAACTTGCACAGGCAACTACACAATTTTTCTACATGATCACTAAATGTCATTGCATCAACAGGAAAATGCAATCTATGAACATATCGATTCAGCAATATAAGTAAGAACAGCATATCATCATTTTACTCTTGTGCCCTATCTTTGCGATTATGATAACATACATGTAGTTACTTTGCCTTCTTAATCTTTTATGATGCTAGAAACTTACCTAGGATTATAATAGTCCTTTCCTGGCCATATCAGGGGAGGGGAATCTCCCACTGTGTGTTCAGATGTATCATAACGACCAAAGCATAAATCCAATCCTCCAATAAAACAAATCTGGTGATCAACAATGACAAGTTTTTCATGGTGTGACCTGTATATAATCATGAGCACATATCAGAAACAAAATGTGTGGATTATAATGCATACTTTTAAAGAAAACAAAACATTAGAAAACAAAAGATAATAAAGCTTTCCAGGAATATGCGTACCACAGGTAAACACCAGAAGAAAAGTGGTCAGGATAGCGTAGTACCCTCACATTTTCGTGAATGCTAAGAAGCTTTCTCTTGCTATAGTCGCTGTTAATTTTCAAAGCAAGAGCCACCTCTTTATATAGAAGAATGTAGATCTGCATTGAAATAAGAGCACTGAAGTCAAGTACCAACACCTCTTGACGCTAGCCAGATATAAATCAACTCAAACAAACATCATCTAGGTGAATGTAAGTCACTCAAGCACCTTAAATTAATCAGCTCGTAGGCTACTGAATTATCAGTAATAACTTATTTAATTGAATTCACTTAGTGGCTTCTATATATACCATACTGAAGAGGAAAATATTCCTTAAAAGCTGACTTCTGCTGTCAAACAATATTGTCCATTTAACAACAAAGTATATTGTACTCTATCAGAAAAGATGTGCACAGAGAGAGAGAGAGAGAGAGAGAGAGTATGTGTACATTTACAGACAACTAAGGGAACTAGCAGTGACTCCAGTGAAAAATTTAAACATGAGAGTATGTACTTTAGTACAACTACAGGGATCGAACATTATTTCCAGTGAAAGTTTAAACATTATTACATTCCAAAGAACAAACGATTGACTGAAAACCAGAATCATTATGAATAACATCAGAATGACTGTGTTTTATAAGTTCAACAGTGCAATAACAGAATTAATGCAAAACAATAATTATTTCCTTAAAAATGAGGGGCACTGTAAAGGAAATGTCCAGAAGTTTCCATTTTAGATTCACCTGAACCCCCTGCTTAGCTTTTTCTTCCAGCAAGTTATCAAGCCTTGATGAAGCATGAGTATGAAAAGGACGCCGCAAATACAGTTCCGGGCAAACCCACCACCCACAAATAAATATCTGCACAAACCTTTCATCGTATATGAACTTGAAAACCATCATTATTATTGTTCTATTAACAACTTTTAAATTGTCAAAATGATCTTGAATGCTTTGGTTCTGGGTAAACTAACCTCTGATTTAGCATCCTCAATTGAAGAAGCTATGGCCTCAAATGCTGCCCTGCCATCAACAAACCACTGGGCCTGACTTCCATCTTCAATCAAGCCTCTTGGAGGAGCAAATGAACCATGGCGATGAGGATGACACCATCCTTCAGGAGGCCTGAGACCAGCATCATTAATTGCAGCAACCCAATCTTTGACTTTACCACTACTTTTTACTCTTATCCTAATGCTTCGGTTTCCACAAGTCACCTAGAAAATATGAAGGGTTGAAATTTAGCTTTCTTAGTATATTTTCATTAGACAACTGATAACGTTCAAAGGTGATCTAATCACTGTTAAAAAAAAAATGAATATGATACCCTGAGAGAGAACATAAGAACCCACACTCTACTCTTTAAAGCCACAAGACTATGAAAAAACAACAGAGATTGAGCACCCTTCTCACCTTGAATGAATGACGTAAAGGATTTCGTTCTTTTATTTCTTTTGCCAGTGATAAACGACCATCCCCATTCCCATCTGAGGCAGGGAGAACATCAAAAACAATTATGTCCAAAGGTTGGCTATCAAATGGATCAGCCAGCAATGCTAAGAATCCAGGTTTTAGGACAGCCCAAACCTGCACTTGACAGGAAGGTAATATGGAGGATTTACATCAATTCTAATAGATGTCACTCAAAGACAACTAAAATAACATCATTGCACCAATAATGCTCCATGCCATATAATATAAGCCCATGAGCAATTATAATATCAAACCACAAAGAACAATCTAGGAAGACTGGACACTGAACAAACATGAGATATGGCATGCCACACTTGGCAACACAACAAAACCTTAGGTATTCATATGTAATAAGGATTTTCTTGATGTTCTTGAAACGCTTCAACTGGGAGAAAAATACCATTCTACCTTACTGATCTAGGCCCATAATCTGAATAAATTCTTCTAGGTTTAAGAGACTTACTACAACATAACAGCATATCAGTATGTGAAAAGTTTAAGAGTTTCAAAAGAGAGAAATGCAACTCATAAATGTCAAACATTTTCCTGTTTTGCACGCACATTGCAGTTTCCCCTTATTTAAGCCATATGAATGTAGGCATGTATGACTTCTCTAGTAGTGCAAAGACACCACATGTTTGTTTTACATGCTTCTACATGTGCCAAGAGAAACCAAAGCAAGTGCAGCATATCATCCAACTTCAGAAGCAGGATTTCATTACCTTCGGCCAGTTGTCATTGCAACAACTAAAACACCGAGATAAACAACATTTTCTGGAATCATCATCTTTAGGAACTGTTGGCAGATGCTTAACCATCACATAATCTTCCTTCAGGCTAGGGCCATACTCATTTGTGAAAGATAACTTTGATACCTCCAAAAACTTGCAAACCTACAGTACCCAACTGCTTCTTGTAAAGACAGGTAACTAGTGATTTTAAAATTGTACAAATGCAACAATAAATCAAAAAAAGAGATTAGAAAGCCAACAACCAACCATAATTGAACAAACATATGCATGAGGATTAGCCAGAAAAGAAACATCCTTACAAGTCTGAACTTCATATAATATTACCATGTACTACATACAGCAACCAAGAAGTGGCATTAGTTTAGAAAAAATTGAGCCTACCAGAAGCACCACAAACTTGCCAGCCTTGTAAGAAGATTCCGTTTTATTACTTATCAAGGAATTAGTGATAGTCTTTGCTGCTGCTCAATTGTGAACACATGGTCCCTTATATTAAAGCAATTTTTAGCTTGTCATATAAGAAAATTGAGATGATTGAATAATTTAATACTTTTAGTTTTAATTCTTCATTTGTAGATAAAATTTTTTATAATTAGAAAATAATGAATAAAATGTTGATCACTCTTTGCATGTAAAACTATTTTTTATTATTTTAAATAATGGAAAAAGTAATGGGATTTTACAAAGTATTTGAATAACTAATTCATCATTCTTTTTATGTAAAGGTAATACATCGTAAAATTATATAGCTACCTACTCTCTTGCGTGAAACAATTAAGTTTTACACTTTGAAATTGATGATTTGTATTTATTGTCGAGCCAAGACGCCAAAATGTCTCTCTCATAGAGCCTCAGCAAAGATTTTATCATGATATTAAACTTTTGTTTGAATTCAAGCAAAATGAGAAAGCAGGTTTTCTCTTCAAACAGATTCGACAAGGCTTGTCATTCATGTGCATTTTCATATCTTCTGATACCAATTTATTTCAGTACTCCCATAAAAGGCATATTCAGAGTAAGGAGTGCAGAAAAGCAAGATAAAGTTCACAATCTCTACAGCCTCAAGCATCTTTACTTCCGTCCAGCTCAAAATGGGACTTTTATAGAACTCGAAGATTCCTTGAAAAACCCATAATCATCATCCCTTCACTTTTTTTTCCTCTTAATTTTGCCTGAGGCTGCATGCAAAACAGCAGTGTTGTGGCATATATAGCTACAAAACTATAGTTTAAAAAAGTTGAAAAAATATGCCTATAATTTTGAACTTTTTGCATTGCTTTGCTTTTAAATGTTAGAAGATAAACTGATAACACTAAGATTTATAAGCTTTCACATCAGATTTTCATGATGAATATCATAGTCAACCCCAGCTTACTGACAAAATTGCCTTCATTTTACATAAAAATTACTAAATTGATGTGAAGTCCATTAACATCAATATCTGATAAACATCTTATAGGTATATGATATACTCAAGCCAAGAAAATACATCAATGTAAAAGCATAGGGAGAAATACTTCCATAACATGGTAAAAATAATTTATTTTCAGTTATGTATGCACAAAGCATACCTCTGGAGAGTTAACAATATTGATATTTCCTAAAAAGTGATTCAAATATCCTTGCATTGCAGTCTTTGCTCTGTCTGACATAATATCCTGTCTACCTATGGCTGGCCGTATAATTGGTAGAGCAGCACTAGATGGTACATCTCTGGACCAAAAACCAGCTATTATAAGCATGAATATTCCAAGATTGCTCAAACACAAAAAGAAAAAGGTATTGCTTGTCACCTGTCCTTAGCACTTTCATCATGATGTAGATGAACAGTTTCATCATCAGCTTCATCATCATCTTGTACCACAGCAGTGTGATCTACTATTCCTAGATTGTTAAGCCATTCTTTAACCTTTAATATAATATTTCAGGGGAACAATACATTACAATCCAAATTTTGCTAGATATACAAGATATCATCAAATAAAATGGAAAAGTATTGCACATACTGAAGCATGGACAATATTGTTTGACAAATACCTGCTCTTGCTTCTCCTGAATTTCCTCAATAAAGGCACGTTTCTTCAATGTAAAATGCAAATAAAATACGTGAGAAGCCTTCTTCACCAATTGCCACTTGAACTGGTATGAAAAAGAGCTGCATAAGTACACTCCTATAGCAAAGCTTTCTAAAATCTCAGCTGTAGTGAAGGAATTCCCCTCTTTTTGTTTGGGGAGAAAAAGTGGGGAGGCAGTACAGATTAAAAAAACACACATTAAGCGAAAACAGGCTCAAAACCCCGCGTCCAGACTAGGGTGAGTGCCAATTGTAGAACGCATATCGATTGGTCAACAAAAGAACGGACGAAGAAGTCACAATATCAAGCTTTTATTTTTTTTTGCTCGAACAATATCAAGCTTCGAAGAAAAGTATTTCTAAAAGGAGAGATTAAGCTTAATGCTGTAACTATATAGCAGCCCTTTAGAGACCAAAAATAGGACTACGTACATACATCAATCCAGCACAAACAATTGCATTATGCTTGCTGGTAAAGTTATGTACTACGTGGATGCAACTGCAGCATAAGAAAATAAACCACTCGAGTAACCGACCCAATTTCATTTTCCTGCTCTATGATTGGCTTGTTCATCCAAATTCAGATATCCATACACTAGAAGGAACAGGATCTCAGCTTGTAATCGTAGGACTTTGAAGAATCCCCAAAAAAAAAAAAGTAAAAAAAGAAACACAAGTACGAAGAGAAAGACGATACCTGCTTATAACGAAACTCGATTGTGTAAGAAAGAAGCATGGGACTGATGTCGCCGGCATCGGGACGAGAGACGGAGACGATGATGGCTTCTGGCAACTCATCGAAAATTCGAGTAGGCTCAGGGCCACCGCCCAATCGGAATGACGCAGAAGAAGAAATCGCCGTTGACTGCTCCGATTGCATTTGAACGTAGCGGGGACCACCACCAGACATCAACTGCTCCGTCGCCATTGAAATCGAAGGCCCCCGATACAGAAACTTTAAGGAAATCGAAAATCCAACACTGTCGTCGATGGTCGTTTGGATCCAAAACAACCACGATTTGCGAAAAAGGAAAAAAACAGAAGGATGCGTTGTTGTGATGTGCTTGGGAAGAATATCATGTAATAAAGGGATGAGGCAGTTGAATTGAAAACGAAAGGAACGTCAAAGACTGGACAAGTTTGATTTTTCTTTACTCGCTTTTCTGGTGACTCAAGATTTCCAGATGATCTGTCTCGTGCGCCTCGCTTTTTCCTTTTTGGGAAAATTCCAACAAAATATCACTTAAATTTTAAAATATTAAATAAAGTGATTTTTCAAAAAAAAAAAACAGTTATTAATTGCTTTACTATTTTGATTGATTTTATTATTATTATTGTCAATAAGATTTTAAAGTTCAAGTGATATTTTTCAATTATTTTTCTTTTTCTTTTCTTCTTCAAATATTTATTTTTTATTTTATTACTACTGGTTCTTAGTTGATTCTTCTAGAAGATTAAGAAAACTAATTAAATTAGGGTAAATGTGCAAAAATATACATGTGCTTTATCCTCGGGAGCGCCCAGCTATGTTGCACCGACACGAGATACGACACAACTCGACACTTCGACACGTTAATTCTAAAAAAATCTAAATTTTGATACGTTAGGGCACGTTTTGATATATATATATAAAATTTACATTCAAGTTCAATATTCCGTAAAATCTTGGCCTCTAACTTTGGCTCATCGTAGATTCGTCTTCATCATAAAAGCCATGCCTCCTTTTAAAAAAAAAAAAAGACAAAAGGAAAATTCATAATCAATTCAGTAATATTCAAAGCTATGCATATTTTTAAGAAATAAGAGTGTTGAGGAGTGTCGGATGGTGTCGGAGTGTCGAACGGTGTCGGAGTGTCCGACACGCATATTTTTTAAAAATAGGAGTGTCCGTGCTTCATAGGCGCCCAGCACTACATGCTTTTTTTGGGAGCAAAAATACACCTGAACTTTCAAAGTTAACTACCATATGAAAGTACCAAAATATCCTCTGCCTCAACCTCAATGTTCATCCTCTTCCCTCCTAAATTCATCATCGACAATCACCAGAATCATCCGATCAACCTCAATGTTCATCCATTTCCCTTCCAAATTCATCATCTATAATCATCAACCAAAATCAGGTATACAAAAATGTCAAAAGATAAAACCCAAGCACACATAATCTGATGAAGAATGGTTCGAATAGTTCAGTAGTAGTGCATCTCCTGCTTTCAAATTAATTTTAGGACATGCTTATTTGACAACAATGTGTAACTTCTTACATTAACTTAACTCCACTCACATTTTGTGCTAATCATCTATAACTTAAGTCCACTCAAATTTTCTCCCCCTCTCTACAAATCTTGTGCTGATCATCTATGACTATGACAACACAAAATTCAAAATTACTTCAAACTCCTGCTTTATAGCGCTTGTGATCCCATGCATATTTTCGGAAGAGGATTATCTCATTTTCTCATTTCTTCCCATCCCTCACAGTCTCATCCTGGCCGACGAAATCTTGATCCAAGGGACCAGAATAATTTTTGTAAAAAACCGCATCCGGTGTTGTTAGCGCATGCGGTTTTTTTAAAATTTATTCTGGGCCATTGGATCAAGATTTCGACGGCCACGATTAGAGGACAATGAGGGATGATGAGAAAGTGACATGTGAGAGAAACCGAACCCCATATTTTCTCCCTCTGTTTTGATTAGATGCAATCAACTCAGAATGACTAAGACAACTCCCTCTAAACAATTGTAACAATTTTGGGGATATCACCCTCCAGACTACCTCCGGTTCTGATTATAGGAACACTTTCCGATCCAAGTTATAAATACTATAGTTATCTTCCTTAATTTCCTCACTTCCTCTCTTACTTGATCATTATTGGGAGAATATTAATAAAGATAATGTAGAGAAAAATGATAAAAGTGTGACAGAAATCTTACCTTTAGAACCAATATCAACTTTGTAATTACATCCTATGTTAAAACTAAAAGGAGTATTACTTTTAAACAACCTGCACGGAAATATTGGTTATTTGTTCCTTAGGAGGAAGTAAACGTACGCAAACTCATCACATGCTCTGTTTTCTTTTAAAAAATAAAAACAGAAAAACAACCCAAAGATGTCAGAAACTCCACTGTTATCATCATGGGGAGATTTCTTGAGATTATGCGTACACAACAAACAAAAGGCACATGAATTCATAAAAATAATTGAGAGTCAACCAAATGACACTACTACAAAAATTGGATACTACTACCCTAAAAAACGTCCTAAATTGAAAACAGGTAGTAAAATATGAAGGAAGTGGCATTTTTGTAATTATATTTAAGGAAAAGGAGCCTTCAACGTCCTGAATAGTAATTTAGGACTTCTAAAATTTATTTTTGTCGTCCCGTATGTAATTCAAGACGCCTAAAATCGATTAATTATCTTGGCGCCAAGGATAAAATATGGTGGGAAATATTTGGCGGCAGAAAATAAAAAATTCTCTACTATTATAGAAAATAGGCGACTTGAAGGTATATCAGGTCGCCTATTTTATATAATTGGCGACCTGATTTACACTTCAGGTCGCCTATTTGCATCAATTTATTTAAAAATAAATAAAAAAGTGCCGATTTTAGAAAATAGGCGACTTGAAGGTATATCAGGTCGCCTATTTTATATAAGTGGCGACCTGATTTACACTTCAGGTCGCCTATTTTATATAAGTGGCGACCTGATTTACACTTCAGGTCGCCTATTTGCATCAATTTATTTTAAAAAAAATAAAAAAGTGCCGATTTTAGAAAATAGGCGACCTGAATGTATATCAGTCGCCTATTTTCATTAATATGCGACGATTTACACTTCAGTCGCCTATTTGCATCAATTTATTTAAAAAAATAAAAAAGTGCCGATTTTAGAAAATAGGCGACACGAATGTATATCAGTCGCCTATTTTCATTAATATGCGACGATTTAGTGTTCGAGTCGCCTTTTTAAATAATTTTAAACCTAATTCCCGTCATTCTCATTCATTCTCACCCGAGACTCCCTCGTCCTCTCGCCTTCATTCTCAGTCATTCTCACCCAGACTCCGACTCAACTCCGCCTCTAGTCTCAGTCTCCCTCTTCCTCCGACTCAACTCCGCCTCTAGTCTCGGTCTCCTCTTTCGCCGACTCGCCGCCACCTCCACTGCGCCGCGCAAATCGACCGTGGGCTTCCAACTCCACTCCACCTCGATTCGTTCTTCCCGTACGTCGACCTCCTCACAATCTCACGCGGGGAACCCACTGATTTTGATTATTCTCTCTTCCCACTGTGAAGATGACTTCCTTTTGCATGTAGATTCTTTAAGTATCTGTCCCTTACTCTACCATCTGCCTTGTATATATTTTGTAGCCTGATTTCGTGGCAATACATAAAATTCAGAAGTGATGTTCATACAAAGTTTTAGTGCGAGACTAGGCCGTATCTGGTAGATGAGGATGATTGTTTCTTCGTGATATTGTTTTGAATTGCTTTAGTTAGTAAGTTTTGTTGTTGAATTAAGCTGAAATTGGTTGTTATTGAAATTTTGGGATGTCTTACTTTTAAGGGGAAATGCTGCCGAAATTTACTTAAAAGAAAACATGTCGTTCTTGAAATTGACATGAACTTGACATAAAATGGGTCATAGTTGGATGAATGCATTGAGAACTAGTGAAGAATATGAGAATGGGGTGGAAGAGTTTATTGAATTTTCTAGAAGGAATGTGGCCACAAAAATGGGATGTATTATTGTCCATGTGTTAATTGTTTAAATGGGAGTCGAAGGGTTATTGCTTGATATAAGGGACCACCTACTTTGTGATGGAATACACCTTCGATACACAACGTGGATATGGCATGGTGAGGAAGTAAGTACCGGTGCGTCCCCATGCAAATGAAGTTGAGGTAGATGATGATGATGGAATGGAGAAAATGATTAATGATGTTGAGGCGAATCTTTTGCACAATCGGGTGAATATGAAAGCGTGCGGAGTGATGCGAGACACCTTTGTTCCCTGGGTGTACTAAGTATACACGGTTGATCGCGACCTTACATTTGGTCAACTTAAAGGCAACTTGTGGGTGGACCGATAGCGCTTTCACGTCGCCGCTTGAATTGTTGTGTGATATGTTGCCGCTGATAATGTACTTCCAAATCGTATGTATGAGGCCAAGAAAATCTTGTCTACGATGGGTATGGAGTATAAAAAGATACACAGCTGCCCTAATGATCGCATATTGTACGAAAACGAGTACGAAGGCCTCGTAATTGTCCGAAGTGTAAAACTTCACGATACAAAGTGAAGAAAGTTAGTGTTTCGGAGAGCGGAGACAACAAAAAGGCAACCTTTGAAGGCATTGTGGTATCTTCCAATAATTCCACGGTTTAAGCGTCTGTTTACTAGTGAAGCAACGGCGAAGAAGTTGAGATGGCATTCTGATGAGAGAATATCCGATGGAAAATATCTTCGGCACCGGTGACTCTCCGCAATGGAAGAAAATAGACGAAATGTTCCCTCAATTTGGCAATGAGCCAAGAAACCTTCTACTGGGCTTTGTACAGATGGCTTCAATTCGTATCGAACTCTTAGCAGCACCCATAGTGCATGGCCGGTTCTCCTTGTAATATACAACTTACCTCCCGGCTATGTATGAAACGCAAGTATGTGATGCTTTCTATGATGATTTCGGACCAAAACAACCCGGAACAATATCGATGTGTACTTGGCGCCTTTGGTTGAGGATTTGAAGAAGTTGTGGGAGGAAGGCGTAGATGTCTTTGATGCATATAAGAAGGAGCACTTCAAGTTGCGTGCAATGATTTTTACCACGATAAACGACTTTCCCGCATACGGAAATTTGTCGTGTACAGTGTGAAGGGGCATAAAGCATGTCCAATATGTGAAGCGACACAAACTTCCATCAACTAAAGCACGGAAAAAACGGTCTACCTCGGCCACGGGAGGTTTCTTCATCTGTTCCACCCATATCGTAAGTTAAGAAAGCGTTTTAACGGCTTACCGGAGCGAATACGGCTCCAAAGGCGTTAACCGGAGAGGACGTTTATAGTCGGGTGAAACATATCAATGTCATATTGGGTAAGCAGCAAAGGAAGGCGAGTGAGAAGAATATATGGAAGAAGAGATCAATTTTCTTTGATCTTCCATATTGGCGTAGTCTTGATGTGAGACACAGTCTTGATGTGATGCATGTGGAGAAAAACGTTTGTGATAGCCTTGTCAGTACTCTTTTGCACATACCAGGGAAGACTAAGGATGGAATTAGTGCGAGACTAGATCTAGTTGACATGGGAATAAGAGAAAGGTTACATCCACGAGTAATGGAAGATGGTAAGAGGGCATACATGGAGCCAAAGAACTCATACACTATCAAAAGCGGAGAAGAAAAGTTTGTGTGGATGTCTATATGACATTAAGGTGCCACAAGGATATTCTTCTAATTTGAGAAAGTGTGTCTCAATGAACGATTTGAAGTTAGTGGGAATGAAGTCCCATGATTATCATGTGTTGATGCAACAACTACTACCAATAGCTATAAGAGGCATTATGAAAGATGAAGTTCGATCCACTATAATAAGATTGAGTATTTTCTTCAATACATGAAAGGTAATACATGAAAGGTGCGTACTTTTGTTTTGTCTTATAAGATTTTTGTGTCAAAATTGCTGTCTTATCTTAATTTAATATTAATACGTATATGTTGTAGTGGTCATTGGACGCTGTGTGTTGTTTGTCCGAGCAAGAACTCCTGTTATTGGTTCGATTCAAGAAATGGAAATCCTACCGAGGATATCAAAAACATGTTTGCCGAGTAAGTAAATTTTTTCTGAATCATCGATTCTTCTTTTAAATGAATGGTTTAACATGTCTGTTAATTTCCATTTTAATGATAGGGGCCTCAAGACGTATAGACAGCTTATCAATGCAAAAGAGCAGGGTGGACCGAAGTGGTTTAAACCGACGGTGAGTAGTTTCAATTCAAGTTATTTCATTGACACAGTAGCTTTAGATATGCCTTTATTCGTTTTTAACAATTTGCCTTTGATTTATAGTGCCATCAACAACCGTGGAGCACCGAGTGCGGATATTACGTTATGAGTTGGATGCAATCCATCGTTAACGATGGACGTACTCAAGGTTTTCAAAACGTACGTAATCGCTCTCCGTGATTCTCAAGTTTATTTAATTTTTGTTGTTGTACTTGAGTTGTTAATTATTTCCTTCACTTAATTGGTTTATCTTATACCTTGTTTCCCCAATTTACGCTTTTGGGTACTAAGGATCCGTACTCGCAGGATGAGATCGATTCGGTTCGAGACATGATATCTAGATATCTTCTTCAACACATAGCGCCTAGTTAGTAGTGAGCATGATTAATATGTTATTGTGTTAGTGATTCTTTAATTTGCTACTGTTGTTCATTTGTATCTATTTGGTGTTTTGTCTGTACAAAATATGCAATTTTGGTGTTATATATATAGTCTGTTTATGTATTGTGTTAGTTGATTCTTGTGTTGCTTGGTGGTTTCTGGCTGATGCAAATTAAAAACTTGGTAGATGTCTCATAGTTTGTAGTTCATATTTTAAAAAAAATTTCAACATAGGCGACCTGATTTTTAAATCAGGTCGTCTTTGTTAGGATAAGGCGACCTGAATAGAAGATCAGGTCGCCTTAATTTAAAAAAAGGCGACCTGAATCCAAGATCAGGTCGCCTTTAAGGCGAACTCTATCTTCTTAAGGGCGACCTGATTTCAAATCAGGTCGCCTTATTTACCTATATAAGGCGACCTGATCTAATATCGTCGCTTAATAAGACGACCTAATTTTAGATCAGGTCGCCATTTTGGAAATTTTCCTCTACCCCCTCCAAGACGTCCCTCAGAAAAGGGTCGTTAATTGGGTCTTATTTAGGTCGTTGTTTAGCATTTTTGTAGTAGTGTGATTTGGATCAAGCTGGTCAGAAGCAATTTATTCCCCTCGTGTTTAAAGCGATCTGTTCGCTTAACTTGGAAGAGGATTCTCTCCTCATCTTTTTTCTCATTTTCCTTCATTGCCCATCTAAGCCCTTGATTGGGAAGATGAGAAAAATGTTAAAGTAGTGTTGTGATTGATTGGATGGATATGATTTTGAGATGATGAGGGACAATGAGAAAATGATTATGAGAGAAACCCAACCCGCTTAACTTGGATCGGAAAAATAATTGGAAATGTATATATTAAATTTAAATGTGAAGCAGTGTCACATAAATTAAATAAATAAATAAATAAATTTTATGAATGGAAGTGTGGAAATAAATAATAAATTGTGGGAGTTGCACATCTTTTAAGAAATTAACTTGAAGTAACAGCTGATTATAGCTGCCAGTAATCTAAAATTTCAAAAGAAAATGTAAAGCCAAGCAACATAATTTTATTTTAAATAAAAATTATATATAATAGTAAAAAGTTGTGTTATATGGACGTTGGTACGTATATTTTCTAATAAAGATTGACATTATATACTACCTTATATTGATGAACACAGAAGCTGTAAAAAGATTAAAACTCAATAATATAATGTCATAGCAAATTAAATGGAAAACACAAATCATAATGAGATTGATGATACAATATAAGGGTATTCCTTCAACGTATTATTAGCAATGTTTTGGAACCCGGACAACGAACCGGCCTGAAAACCGATCCAAGTTAAGGGGAAAACCGAGTTCCAAGTTGACCAAGTCACAAAGTCAATTCGTTGGTTTTTATTTTTATTTTTAAAAAAAGTTGCCTCAAAATTATTCACAGACTACCCCTGAGAGCTTGCATGACCATGACCTAGAAGAGAGGGCTTCAAGCTGAAACTCGCGGTTTGAGTTTAGCGAGTGGAGCCGAACTCCTCGATGGTGAGAAAAGAGCAAGACATAGAAGGAGAAGGAGGGGAGAGAGAGATATGAAGAGTCACCAAGTTCTCGCTGTCAGATTTGTCGCCAAAAAGGTCATGGTCGCGTAGTTCTCGTCGCCGAAGCCCTCTCTCACTCATTTCTAAATGAAGGTGAGGCTTGCAATGGGGGAGAGAGAGATTGATGGGGAACATAGGAGGAGGGAGTCAGGAAGGAGAGAGAGAATGGAGGCACAATAGGAAGAGATGAGAGGTATTTGTGATTGAAGGTGAAGAAAGACTTTGTTTAAGTTGGGTGAGTTGGAGACTTAATTGTACCGGTTTAGCTCCGATTTGACTTCGGTCTAACCCTTGACTTACTACCTTGGCCGATTTAGTGGTTGGTCCGAATTTCAGAACCTTGATTATTAGAAGAAAAAAATCTAATAATATATTGGATTCTCATCAAAAGATCACGGGATAGTATACGGATGAAGAGGAGACCAACAGGTAGTTGGTTAATATATTTAATATTAACATTAATGGTAGGAGACGGTAAAAAAAATAAAATTATAATCTCCCTGATAATTAAATTATTTATATATAATCTCTTATACATCACACCCCATTGTATTGCAAGATCTTCCTTGTACACATAATAAAGAATTTGTGAACTTATGTTTCTGTTTAATTATATATGTATTGTAGTACTCCATCCGTCTCTATATATAAAAGTTTTTTCGTAATGGGCTTGCCTTTAAATATAAGATCCTTTTTGAGTTTGTTTTAATAATAAATGCACTTTTTTTTTTTTTCATTTTCCCTCAATTAACTATTATACTATATACACTCTTTTTCATCATTTTCTCATTATTACTCTCTCCCCAATTCATAAATAGGGCTTTTAAAACAAAATTAAATTTTCTATATAATTATTACATTTAACAATTTTTTAGAATCTTGCGATTAAGATGAAATGCTCTTATATATATATATAGTAAGAGAGGGAGTATATACTTCACACTTTTTAAAAATATTAAAAATCAGTTATATTTTCAGTTTGCAGATGGATTCCAGAGCTTCTTTCAAATTACCTTCTTTCAAGTAGCTCAGAGAGTATTGAAGATTTATAGACGGTGGTTGGATGGAGCTTTATTGACATTCTCATTTCCTTAGCTTGAGATCAATACATTTCCAATAGTTCCCTGGACTGGTTGGAGCTTTATTGACATTCTCGTTTCCTTAGCTTGAGATCAATAGATACATTTCCAATAGTTCGCTGGACTCTGGTATTATCTTAAGGATATCAATTGCTAGATGCATCCTTTCTCAATAAGATTTAGGTTGAGCTTTATCAATTGAGTTTGAATCTCACTTCCATGGAAAGGTCTTTTAAGAGTGAGAGAATAATATGCTTTTAGTATGATGGTTGGTGCTTCGTTCATAAGGTTTGGTATTAGAGCGAAGTTCAAATCCTCTTAAGGTTTGATATCAGAGCCAATGCAAATTCGAATCACACTTCCATGGAATGGTCCTCTTGGAGAGAATGATATGTTTTTAGCACGATAGTTGACACTTCCTTCGTTAGGCTTGGTACGTATTAGAGCTAGCAGAGGTTCGAATCTCAGTTCCATGACTCAACAATTATGCACAAATTAACCAAACACACCAATAGAATAGCAATGCAATCACTTTCTAACATCTACTACTTGAGGCGATTCTTGATTTCAGATATTCATACATGTCCACCTTCACACTGTTGAATTTTTATCCGAGTGCATTTTGAATCCTCTTTTTCTGCTTCAGGATCTATCTATCTTGAATAACTCCTCATCCAACTCATCATTGAAGAGCAAGGTGTCACCCTTTGCAACATCACTACTCGCAGGTTCCTTCTTAAGGATGTTTTTGACCTGAGACAAAGCTTTTAGCTAGACACATTTATCAAATACGAACTTGGAATCATGGTTTCTTTTTTAATTTTATCATAGCTAAGTACATCTCGATCATTGAACCACATTATTACACACATTTGGTATGGGGATCCCTTTAGATCATACTTTTAACCATTTTTAAGGGTCGCTCTAATAACTGCAGACCCCAAATGTGTTCCCAAGTTAAATTTAGTATAGTTATCAACCAAAAAAATTAGGAACCTACAACAAAGTGCATGTGTCTTAGTTGACAGATTACATTGAACCTTATGCCTAATTGACCCACTTGACTGCGAAAAAAACCTCAACATCTAAAGTTGCACTACTACAAAAATAGGGAATAATGGCTCACGTTTTGTGACACTTCTTTATAGAAGTGTCACAACTTATTCTGGAACTTTTATTTTATTTTATTATTTAAAAAAATTGGGATGATGTGCTGCTTTCTTAGGTAAGCGCTACAATTGCTTGTGGACCTTATGTAGTGATTGCTTGACCAGGCGCTACATAAGGTGTTTTTAAAAAAAAAAAAAATTGAAAGCTGCTACTCACTTTATTTGACGCTTGACTCAGTAAGCATTGCAAAAGTATTTTTAAATATTTTTCCTCAAACCCTTCTTCATCAGCTCCCACCTTAGTAGCAGTGTGTCCCCTATTTTCCAGCAGCTCTCTCGCTGATTTCGCTTCCTTCCTTTTCCTTATCCTCTTGTCTCCACCCCAATTTCTCACTTCCTTTACTTATCCTTGGTCCGCACTTCCATTGGCCTCTTCCTTTACTTATCCTTGGTCCTCTCTCCTTCTCCATTTATAGACCCAACGCATTCATTTCGTCCCTACTTTCATTATTTCCTTTAGTCCCATATTCTCCACCCATCCCCATCCCAAAAAGTCTGTAAGTACACACCCTCTTTTCCCTTTTTTTTTTTATTTTTATTTTAAAAGCTGCAAGCAACCTTTCCTTTTTTTTTCCTTTATTAATTTTTTTTTTCAGTTGTTGTGCTTGAAGTTTTAGCTCACTCTAGTTATTAAGCTTTCTATACACAGTAGTTAATAGTTTAATTTTCTTAATGTCTTTTATATTTAATTCATTATGAAATCTAAAAAAATTATTCTGATTGTTATATGCTGAAAAATAAATGAGATAAAATTAAACGTTATTATATATAGGTTGTATATGCCACAAAAATGTTCTTTTTAAAAAAAAAAAAATACACACACATTGTGGCACTTAGTAAAACACCACAGCTTCTTTTAGTGGCGATAGGAAAGCGGCACAGTTATTGTATTGGATCATTTTCTCGTTGAAGGCGGCATCTTGATAGGACTCAAGAGGAAAATTTTGTTAGTTCTGTCAAGTCGTGGAAGAAGGCTATGCGATTATGAGGTTTTGAATGAGAAGAAGGCTAAGGTTTGGTATCAGAGCCTTTGATAATGGTTGTTATTAGAGGCTCTAGCAGGTTCATAACCTCGCCGATACTTTAATACCGGTTGGTGTCAGAGCCTCTCATACCTATTGGCTTTGATATTGGTTGGTATCAAATCTGATAGGTATCAAAACCTCTTGAAAATACTTAACTCTTAAAGAAAAAAACGTGGAAGCTATGGCTATTGCCAATGTGATGGAAGCGTGGCTATGATCAAGATGGGTAAACTAGTAAGATTAATACTCGAGATCAAGGTGGAAGAAAATTAGCCAAAAAAGAAAAAGAAAAAGAAAAGAACAAAAATATAAATATGCAGGGAGAACAATTATGTACTAAATGAGTGTCTTTACTAGTGAGCCGGATGTACACACACATATACATACACATATATGTAGATATATATATGTATGTGTATATTATAGACACACAATATATGTATGTGTGTGTGTGTGTCTACACACACAATACATATACATATGTGTGTGTGTGTATATATACATACATATATGTGTGTGTGTATATATTTATATGTGTATATGTATATGTATATGCTGGCAATATACATTTTCCTTTGAACCAAACTTACAAAAATGTTTACTTAAATGAAATGATTATAGATATGATCAGATTTAAGAGAGTTCAAGAGAATTTCGATAACAAATCCTGCCAGTAAAATTACAGGCGAGGTTTTGAATTTATCGCCACAAAATGAAAATGAACGGAAAGGAGTTTTGTATACCAAATATCAAATGCTACCGAAGCGGGTTTCTCTTCTATTTAGAAGCACATAAATGAGAAACAATTCTTAAAAAACAGTACATTGAAGAGGGAGAAAAAGGTCTACGTAAATGAAATTAGATTAAGAGTTTGTGGAAGATTTATGAAATAGAATCTTAAAAGAGACGGAAAAAATTAAAACAAAGAAAGAAAGAAACACATTAAAATCCAGTCATCAAATGTGCAAACTTGTGTCTCAACTCAACGCAGACATTTCAAACAAAAAGAAAGAATTTAAAGAAAAACAAATTAATAACGAGAGAGACTAGGAGTCGGTTGGTCCAAATGGTGCTGGAAGCTAGAAGTGAGCAGAAGCGAGTCAACTAAGAAGGAGGAGCAGCTTAAATAACGAAACTTATGGGCATATCAGTTAAACATATGGAAGGCTCAGTAGTCTCCTCAAATCCAAAACAATTAAGACCCTTAGAAATCTGATATGAAGGCTATTAAGTAAGAGAAATATTTTGCTACACTCAACTGGTCGGGGAGAGATTATGTTAAATAATAGAAAGAAAAAGGATAAAGTGAGGGCAAGTATATATGAGTAAAATTAAAGACGAGGAAGAGGAAAAAGACTATACAGAAGTACATCAAAAGTAGAGAAGATAAATAACAATAATACGATAGTCATCTCTTTAATTTGCAGAAAACAAACATTTGAGATTTCAATTAGGAGAATGATATTTTCAAGGGCATAATATAACAAATTTTTTTCTGTGTTTGTGAACCCAGAGTATCCCTTAAGACTACTTACCATCTCAACGAACATCTTGTTAGTATAACAAATTAAAGCTCCTCAGTTCTTAGAAAAGTGCTTTTTGAGAGTTCCACCGTGATAGATATGATATAGTTTCTATCTCTGCCATATGCAATATATATCTATTCCCAATGCTGATAAGAACACGCGTAGTAGAGTATAGATATATAAGAGCATAAGATAAGAGCAATACAGATCGAGGACTCCCAATTCCATAAAAAGTAGCTATCAATTAAACCAACCCTTCTTCAGGCATTTGCAATGTTACGTTACTTGGTTCTGTAATTCTTTTTTTTTTTTCATTGTTATATAGTAGTCCAGTTCCACTGTCTTTTAATCATACTCAAAGATGTTTTCTTGAGTGTGTTTCAATTCTTTTAAAATCGAAGAACCTAATGTATCGAATTTGAACTCCGAATGACCGGACAGCGGACCACCCACATCAGCGACAAAGTTGAAGACAACACTTAGCTTGTGCTCCAATAGTCACCACAGGAATAAAGCTATAAGCTAGGGTATCTAATAATTATACCGGTCCCGATGGTAAGATAGATTGCTCACTTATAGTAGGGCGAGCTCACAATAGCATAGCTATTGATTCCATTTCTTTCTCCCGTAGTGGAAGAATGGATGAAAGAGGATAAGGATTTGTTTGATTTTGTTTGTTTTTTTTAAAAAGTTGTTTTGAAAACTGTTTTCAAAAAGTTGTTTTTAAAAGCAAAAAATAAAAATTTGTTTTTAAAAACCAAAAAGCAAAAATAGTTTTTAGTTGTTTCATGTCATTACCGGCGACAGCCGCCTCAACATCACTTCAAAAACAGATTTTTTAAAACAGCTATCCAAACATTTTTTTTGCTTTTTTTTTTTTTTTTAAATTTTCAAAACTTGTTTCTCAAAATAGTTTTATAAAACTGTTTTTGAGAACAAAAAACAGAGAATAGAATCAAATAAGGCCTAAATTTTTGTAGAAGGAATACCCTCTTTCCCACTATGCAAGTCAAAATAACAAACCTTGATACTGCAAGTTCTTTACTAATGTAGGCAAGATGGTAACATCACGACGATAATAGTTCAAATTACATAGTTGCACCAAAAGCCTGAGAAAAAGTCAGTCATGAGAGTCTTTGCTAGGGAAAACCGAGGTACTTGTAGTTTCTTTCAATTTTTAATTTGGTAATTGTATGTTTTTTTTTCCTTATTAAATCTTTTAATCTCACTAACCCTGTAATTTTACTCTAAGAATTGTAAGCTCTTATACAGAAGCTAATTATACTAACAAAGTAAAGTTAATTGCAATAAATATATACACACAGTAGATAGATGCGGGCACGTACGTCTATTTTTCAATAAAGATTGGCATTATAACCAGAGGCGGACCTAGGTATGTTGCCCCCCAAAAATTTGGGATTTTTTCTAAAATAAAAATAAAAAAATTTCAAGTTAATGGAGTTAGAATTAATAACTTGAATATAATGGTTTCAAATTTTCATTAGCATTAGCATTATTTATCTACTTTTTTTGAATTAATACATGTTTGAATGATTATTCACCCTTAAATTAAATTTCCACCGTTAATATATCAATATTGCACTTCGTATTTGATAGCATTGATAATAAGACAATTATGATAGAATTCCAAAATATAAGGTTTAGAAGGATGACATTGTAATTATTTTTATTATAATATAATATACTTTTTTTATTAAAATATATGTACTTGAACTTATTGAGTGTCCACTCTTCATTGTAATTTATATAGCTGCATTTCTAACAAAAGATTTAGCCTTGCTTTTCTAAATGAAAAGTTTGTAAAATAATTTCTTCTTTTATTACATCATCAATATTCACTTGATTTCATAAATATTTTTTTTTCTTGTTTATATTCTTTTGTTTTTAATGCATTTAAAACTTTCCTTAAAAAAAAATTTCGAACCCCAAATCCCCCCACCAATTGTGCCCCCTCCCATAATTTTCTGGGTCCGCCACTGATATGTTCCACCTTATTTTGATGAACACAATGACCGCCAAAAAATTAAAACCCAATAATATAAGTGCAGGGTCATAGTAAATGGGGGAAAAGCAAAAATCATGATAAGATTAATTAATACAATATAACGATGGTCCTTCAGCGTATTATTAGAAGAAAAAAAAAACCTAAATAATATATTGGACTCGCACGCAGCAAAAGAGTTTCTGCCATAATATCATGAGGAAGAAGAGGATGAAGGTTCCGACCCTGTTCTTAAATTAGAAGAACAAACAAAATTTGCGTTAGAAACACTACAAATGTTCCTAAAATTGCGTTGCATTCTAATATAACTGAAGAGCATATAGTGACAGTGACAAAGATAAGTGAAATCTTTAACATCAAAGAGGAAAACCTGCTGCGGCTGTTTGGTTGCTAGAAAGGATAAGAATGTAAGAAAGAATAAAAACAAAAACAAAATGACCCATGTTTATGAATAAAAACAAAAACAATCGCATTCCTTCATTGCATCAAACCAATGTTCATGCTCTTTCCAAAACCTATTAGGTTTTAGGTCTTGAATCTTTAATAAAACCCAAGTTAGTTGAACAAGTACGTACCTGATCAAATACACCTTAGGCTTTGTTTGTGAGTTCCATTTTGGAGGGAAAGGAAAGTGAGGGTTTTGGTAATTCCTTCCCTTGTTTGTAAGTTTTAAAAATAAGAGGGGAGGAAATCAGAGATTTTTACAAATCTCCCAAAACCCTCTTTCTTCTAAAAAATAAAGTTCCTCCAATATGGGGGTTTTAAGAGGGAAAATAGATTAATTACTTTTTTACCCTCGTTCAAATAAAACACTCTCGTTATTTCTGATTTCTTATCGTTGGAATGTGTAACATCCCAAATTTTGGGATTTGGAATTTTAAATATTAGATGGGAATTAATTATGAAATTTTGACTTAAAATAATTATGAGAATAATTATTGAAAATTTAAGCTTATTTTCCCTTAATTAATTTATTTTGGGAAAAAGAATAAATTCAAGTAAGGAATAAATCATGCTTAAAAACTATAGAAATAATGTATGATAATTAAATGGTGGAACTAGGCTAAATGATTTAAATTAATTAGAAAATTAGAAAATTATTTTCCATGTAATATTTGGGAAAATAAAATCATGGAAAATAATTGCAAGGGATAAATTTTGGAATAAAAACCAAGTAGCACATAAGCCCAATTTGAGGAATCAGTGTCACAAAAACTCAAAGTATACACTCCCTTAATTCATGAACCACTTTGGCCCACAACAAAACCATTATCAGCCCATTTCTGATTGCTTCCTTTAGCCCATACGTTTTGCACTCAAATATCCATTAATTCATTTAATCTTGCCTCACCCAAGACGCAAGCAAAGAGAAATGCACAATTGAGAAATATACATTAGCCATTACTTATAATCATCAGCCCATTTACCATTTGGCCCATATATTCCCTTCAACTTATTAATTCATCAACCTATCCAAATTTCATCAGTCAAAACGCAGCAGCAAAACATATCTGGATATTAAAGAAGTAAATCTGGATATTAAATAAATTACTGTACACACGCAAACTCCTCTCAACAGTACACGCAAACGCAGAACCTCCATACCTCTCGAGACCCACAATGAATACCTCCTGGACCATTTTCTTCTCCTTCGGTCCGTCCTCCCTATGCTTCTCGACCGGACCCTTCAGTCTTAATATAATCTTATCTCTTTGCCTTTTCATTGGTCACATTGCCTCAACCAGAGGTAGAGCCGAAAAAACAAGAGAGGTGAAGCCGAGAGAGAGAGAGAAGGTTCCATTAGCGGTTGCTCTGTTTTGAATCCTGAAAACAGAGGTGATTGTTGACGGTGAGGATCAGCGAAGTTCAACGTACACCAAGGTAAATTATCGAGCTTCTTTTCTTCTTGTTCCCATGACGAACCAACGTAAGTTAGGAGTATTAGGCCATAGGAAAGAGTCATGAGTTTCTGATCTTAAAACCAAAGAAAACTGTTATACATCGCTGCACATCTGGAAAACTAAGAGGAAACCTTGTTGTTTATATATATATATATATATATCAGTTTTGCACCTGTGTTAGCAAATATTAGTCTGTATCGCTGCACATGGGAAACTAAAAAGAGAATAACTTACTGTTTTATATATGTGTGTGTATATATGAGGGACCCAAGCTTACTGTCATGGAAATATACATGTACCGCCGCTGCATAAGAAAGAAAGAGAAGAATTAATAGTTATATATATAAATGTAGTGGCTGCATGGGCTTGTGTATGAGTGAAGGAGTATTTTAAGTGGTTAAGAAAAAGAAAGAAAGAAATAGATATAAACGGTACACACCTATAGAAAAAGGGAGAAGGAAACTTTTTGCAATCATATATATATGTATACCGCTGATTTGGAAGGAAAAATGAAGCTTTTGTGTTATGAATATGAGTATAAATATTATTGTATATGAAAATTCATATATTTATATGTATATAAAGAAAAATGGAACTAAGCCTTACTGTTTTCTATATAAATATATGGTTTGAAACAAAGAGGAAAGTATGTTGTTTTGTACAAGTATATACACACACACGTTGCTTTTGGAAAATAATAATAATAATAATAATAATAGGGAAGTAGTTACTGTCAGGTAATTGTTGCCCTAAGAAAATGGCTTTTATATATATGGTCATTGAATATGCTCTGTACAATGAAATATTCTGCGCATGGAAAGAATAGAAAGAAAATTGTTTATATATATATTTGCGAGATAAAACTTTACTCGAGAAAATTTTGTTATAGGAATTGTGAGAGTTATGTGAATATAAAATATCAATTTTTAAAGGGTAGTTTAAGGTTTTAGAATAGTTCGAGTAATATGTTAATAGAAATTTATGTGTGTGATTTTGTAGACTCTCATTAAGAGCTTTGGAGTGACACTTGTGTGTGTTACCTGTATATTAGAGAATAACAGGTAACTCTGAATATTCTTCCATATACTTGTAAATTGTATGTGATTGTGAGTAAATATCTTTTATTTAAAAATTAAAGGACTGAATCATATGTATATGTGTATGTATTGTAAATTGATATTTTACACAAAATGAAGCATGATTTATTGTTTTCTGAACATATTTGTCATGGCGGATGTATTTGTGATGAGTTGGAGTAAGGAGGGATTTGTATGTTGAGATCTTTTACCACGTGGTATGTCATCACTCGGTGCACACTATGTGTTAGCCTATGGCTCCGGTTCATGGTTGAGGATGGACGGTGTATAGGGAGGCCGCATACGCATATTGTATAATAGTTTCACATTGACATATTGATAATTTATGTTGGATGAAATTATGGTATGTACAAATATATATATGTAATCGGCTCTGTGTTTTTGTCATATATGACTTACTTGTGTACGGTAGAAACTTTCGTAGTTACTGAGATGTAAATCTCACCCTATATTAAAAATCTTCAGGTGATTGTTCAAGTAGGGAGCAATGGAAAGAACCTATGGAGTGAGCCTTGAAGGCTCGGCTGTGCTCCTAGAACTTATGTTATGTTATTCTATTTGCCATGACTATAAGACTTCCGCTTTGTATTTCATTATTAAATATTTTGGGTATTTATGTTGACTCAAAAATACATTTTGAAGGGAATTAGTTATGTATTTTAATGATTTGGATGTGGGACATCCTTGTTAGAGCTATTTCAAGTCTTTTGGCCAAGATTTTTGGGTGTTGAATTTTGGGGTGTTACATTTTGGTATCAAAGCTAAATATTCCAAAGCTATTTTGTTTTTCTAACTGTTTTTAAAAAAAAAATAGTGGTCATGGCAAAACAAATATCATAACATATGCATTTCCCTTTATTTAGTTTTGGAAATTGTGTGGTTGTTTGTTTAGCTTGCCTAGTGTCCTTGTGGTATTTACCATAGGAGGGGAGAAATAGGTTTAACCGAGAAATTCAACTGATTGGTAATGAGAATTTGCATCAAGAGATGCAATCTAGGAGCAGATAAGAGATATCATGGTAAACTTTAATTAAATTTTAGAAGAATGATACGTTAGTGATATGATGTTAAACTCATATCAATGTTCAGTCTCATTTTGAATTCCTACTATCAATTGTTGGTTTTAAGTTTTTAATTAGATTGTAAAAAATAATAATAATAAAGTACATACTCGAAAATTTATGGTAAGTAAAGTTGTTTATCTTCACCAAAGATTAAAGCCCTTGGCAAAAAATGGTGCTAAGAATTTTGCTATATCTAATCTCATAATGGAAGAGAAAATAAGAGGGTTTAGACTCTGGAAGTTGGGGCTTTGAAGATAATCGAGATGGTACAGAATGTAGAATCAGTCGTTAATCATAAGGCTTTTATTGTTAAGTCAAGATATGATCCTTATATTCTATCAGGACTTTGAGGTTAATTGTGTTTAGGCATGAGAAACTCGAGATGGGTGACTTTAAGGGAAGCATTATAGGAATTTAAGATACCTTGATTTAAGGCCTTAGTACTTTGAGGTATGACATATGGTAATTCATAGAGATGCTATGAGGATGTTAGATTGAATAAGGAAATGATTGAGATTAGGCTTGAATCTGATCTAAGTTGAACTAGTGCCTAGGTCAAAATGTGAATGAGGTTGTACTAAGGTTTTAGTACTCGGAAGTAGGAACCCTGTAAGTGTTGATTGATGTGGTGCTATGAGCAATGCTTTGGGTATGATTGAGGTTTGTCAATTAGATAAAAGAATAATGTTAAAATAGGCCCTAGTGATATTGAGGACTGAAAGGGAATTAGAATCTCGTGTATTATGTTTTGGTTATGAACATGACATTTTAATGTTTCGAGGTTTAGACTAGGAATGAGAACTGTGATCCTAGTTTGTATATTGGATATTATTGAGGCAATATAGTTTCTTGACCAAACAATGTTTTGGATTGCGAATCTATTAATTATTGTTGTTTGGGGGTTATTTGAGGATCGTGTCTGAATGTTGTAAGCTATGAATCATTATGATCGTAGTGTGTTTATTGGCTATGGTCGAGGTTTCAGTATTTGGTTAATAAACCTAAGAATCAGATTTGATATCGAGAGATTCTTTAGGTATTTGATTGATCTAAATAAATTAAGGCACTAGAGTATGGTAGCCATATGTATGAGGTACTTGGAGGTTACTAGCTAATAGGGGATGACTTTAATCTGATGATTTTTCCCTTAGAAATAATGAGTAATAATTTCTTCCTTTGAGGAATCAAGGAGTAGCTAGAACCTTGGTAACCACGAGTTATAGTTTCATGATTAAGACCAATAACCTTAGATATGATAGTGGCTAATAGGCCCTTGAGATGTGGGTTGAATACCCAATATGGAATAGTTGTATTTGGGACTATGCCTAGAGCTGGATTATTATTGGAAGTTCATATCAAGTGACCACATATGAATTTGAGCGATTTAATGTATTGCCATGGGGTGCTCCAGCGCCTTATGTGTGTTATCGATGAGTGAAATTGTGAAATGAATATACGATGGGCAATGAGACTTACTAAATTGGTATGACTTCAGGTCATTAAGTTTGATTCGGGTTCAATGAGAGGCCCTAAGTCCTTTGTGACTGGTATTTTCATAGGCTAGCAAAAGCCCACAATGACTAGACCAATAATACTAGACAGTGTCCCGGGAAAGTTCCAAGCCTGAGAGTTACAGGCATTATTTCTGGAATGAGCCCGAAGGCGGATTATAACTGGCAGAGAAGCCTGAGTAACCAACCGCTCGGAGAATGGACCAATGGGTCATGTATAGTTGAGAACTATACCTGCGTACAGACTGGATAGGAATGTGGCATGATGAGTTGTGTGCTTAGTAAGCATTCATAGGAAAGGAATAGACTAGATGTCTAAGATAATTCACTGAAGATATAGGTTCAAATTTCGAGGACGAAATTTAAATTAACGGGGAGAGAAATGTAACATCCCAAATTTTGGGATTTGGAATTTTAAATATTAGATGGGAATTAATTATGAAATTTTGACTTAAAATAATTATGAGAATAATTATTGAAAATTTAAGCTTATTTTCCCTTAATTAATTTATTTTGGGAAAAAGAATAAATTCAAGTAAGGAATAAATCATGCTTAAAAAACTATAGAAATAATGTATGATAATTAAATGGTGGAACTAGGCTAAATGATTTAAATTAATTAGAAAATTAGAAAATTATTTTCCATGTAATATTTGGGAAAATAAAATCATGGAAAATAATTGCAAGGGATAAATTTTGGAATAAAAACCAAGTAGCACATAAGCCCAATTTGAGGAATCAGTGTCACAAAAACTCAAAGTATACACTCCCTTAATTCATGAACCACTTTGGCCCACAACAAAACCATTATCAGCCCATTTCTGATTGCTTCCTTTAGCCCATACGTTTTGCACTCAAATATCCATTAATTCATTTAATCTTGCCTCACCCAAGACGCAAGCAAAGAGAAATGCACAATTGAGAAATATACATTAGCCATTACTTATAATCATCAGCCCATTTACCATTTGGCCCATATATTCCCTTCAACTTATTAATTCATCAACCTATCCAAATTTCATCAGTCAAAACGCAGCAGCAAAACATATCTGGATATTAAAGAAGTAAATCTGGATATTAAATAAATTACTGTACACACGCAAACTCCTCTCAACAGTACACGCAAACGCAGAACCTCCATACCTCTCGAGACCCACAATGAATACCTCCTGGACCATTTTCTTCTCCTTCGGTCCGTCCTCCCTATGCTTCTCGACCGGACCCTTCAGTCTTAATATAATCTTATCTCTTTGCCTTTTCATTGGTCACATTGCCTCAACCAGAGGTAGAGCCGAAAAAACAAGAGAGGTGAAGCCGAGAGAGAGAGAGAAGGTTCCATTAGCGGTTGCTCTGTTTTGAATCCTGAAAACAGAGGTGATTGTTGACGGTGAGGATCAGCGAAGTTCAACGTACACCAAGGTAAATTATCGAGCTTCTTTTCTTCTTGTTCCCATGACGAACCAACGTAAGTTAGGAGTATTAGGCCATAGGAAAGAGTCATGAGTTTCTGATCTTAAAACCAAAGAAAACTGTTATACATCGCTGCACATCTGGAAAACTAAGAGGAAACCTTGTTGTTTATATATATATATATATATATATATATATATATATATATATATATATATATATCAGTTTTGCACCTGTGTTAGCAAATATTAGTCTGTATCGCTGCACATGGGAAACTAAAAAGAGAATAACTTACTGTTTTATATATGTGTGTGTATATATGAGGGACCCAAGCTTACTGTCATGGAAATATACATGTACCGCCGCTGCATAAGAAAGAAAGAGAAGAATTAATAGTTATATATATAAATGTAGTGGCTGCATGGGCTTGTGTATGAGTGAAGGAGTATTTTAAGTGGTTAAGAAAAAGAAAGAAAGAAATAGATATAAACGGTACACACCTATAGAAAAAGGGAGAAGGAAACTTTTTGCAATCATATATATATGTATACCGCTGATTTGGAAGGAAAAATGAAGCTTTTGTGTTATGAATATGAGTATAAATATTATTGTATATGAAAATTCATATATTTATATGTATATAAAGAAAAATGGAACTAAGCCTTACTGTTTTCTATATAAATATATGGTTTGGAAACAAAGAGGAAAGTATGTTGTTTTGTACAAGTATATACACACACACGTTGCTTTTGGAAAATAATAATAATAATAATAATAATAGGGAAGTAGTTACTGTCAGGTAATTGTTGCCCTAAGAAAATGGCTTTTATATATATGGTCATTGAATATGCTCTGTACAATGAAATATTCTGCGCATGGAAAGAATAGAAAGAAAATTGTTTATATATATATTTGCAGATAAAACTTTACTCGAGAAAATTTTGTTATAGGAATTGTGAGAGTTATGTGAATATAAAATATCAATTTTTAAAGGGTAGTTTAAGGTTTTAGAATAGTTCGAGTAATATGTTAATAGAAATTTATGTGTGTGATTTTGTAGACTCTCATTAAGAGCTTTGGAGTGACACTTGTGTGTGTTACCTGTATATTAGAGAATAACAGGTAACTCTGAATATTCTTCCATATACTTGTAAATTGTATGTGATTGTGAGTAAATATCTTTTATTTAAAAATTAAAGGACTGAATCATATGTATATGTGTATGTATTGTAAATTGATATTTTACACAAAATGAAGCATGATTTATTGTTTTCTGAACATATTTGTCATGGCGGATGTATTTGTGATGAGTTGGAGTAAGGAGGGATTTGTATGTTGAGATCTTTTACCACGTGGTATGTCATCACTCGGTGCACAGTGGATGACACTTGTCAGGGCCCCTTCTTCCATGTTTTCCTTTGGCCGGATTGCATTGGAGTGTGGGACATGGGACACCTCCTTAGTTGTATTCTTTTAAGGAGGAGCCATAGTCCATGCTTAAGCTCTATACCTTTGGCCGGGTGTATCTTAAGTTTTGGTGAGCTTGGGACAATCCAGTCACACGGATGAGTTTCTATTGGACTATGTGTTAGCCTATGGCTCCAGTTCGCGGTTGAGGATGGACGGTGTATAGGGGAGGCTGCATACTGCATATTGTATAATAGTTTCACATTGACATATTGATAATTTATGTTGGATGAAATTATGGTATGTACAAATATATATATGTAATCAGCTCCTGTGTTTTTGTCATATATGACTTACTTGTGTACGGTAGAAACTTTCAGTAGTTACTGAGATGTAAATCTCACCCTATATTAAAAATCTTCAGGTGATTGTTCAAGTAGGGAGCAAGGGAAAGAACTTATGGAGTGAGCCTTGAAGGCTCGGTTGTGCTCCTAGAACTTATGTTATGTTATTCTATTTGCCATGACTATAAGACTTCCGCTTTGTATTTCATTATTAAATATTTTGGGTATTTATGTTGACTCAAAAATACATTTTGAAGGGAATTAGTTATGTATTTTAATGATTTGGATGTGGGACATCCTTGTTAGAGCTATTTCAAGTCTTTTGGCCAAGATTTTTGGGTGTTGAATTTTGGGGTGTTACAGAATGCACACGAATCAAACTTCAGAAAATATTTTTTAGAGAGAGAAAATATTTTTTTAGGGGAAAAATATTTTTTGAATATAAAAATTGCATAAATAATCTTTTTAGAAAATTTAAATTTAAATTTATTTGTAAAGTATAATAATTATATTAATTTTTAAAGAAAAAGACAAAATGATAAAAATAATTCATTAATCCTCCATCTTCCTTCCTTACTATTTTTGTAACTTCCAAACAAGGACAAGAAATATCCTCCATTTCCCTTCCCTCCCCTCCCTTCTCCTTGCATCCCCTTCCTTCCCCTCCCTTCTAAACTCTCAAACAAAGCCCAAAGGAAGGGAAAGTAAAGTTTCTGTATGTGCTGTTGCATGCATAAAATCTTCTGCATATGAATATGTCTTGCGAAGATTAGGATCATAAGCGAGATGTTCTAGCAGTACAGTTCTCCTTTATCATTCCATTTTGATAATCCTTCACCACCATCTTTTGTATGATAAGATGTAACAAATTCATCACCTTCTTTGAAGAATACTAAAGGCCAAATGCAACGAATATCACTCTCGAGGAAACGATCTACAGACAACAACTTAGTCCAAGATGGCTTCACTCCATATTCTCTCATCACCCATACTTGTATTTCAGTGAGACTTGCACAAGTTAAAGCAAGGCAACCTTTGTGTATTCCTAAGCCAGCACATTCTAAGTTTGTACCAATAGGGAGAGGTACTTTTCGTAAACCCTTTGTTGTTATATCAAATGCAATAACTTGTGGTGAAGGGCGATGTGCCAGCAGAATTAGCTGTGAAATGAATAGCGCCATTAAAGATTGTACCACTACGGTTTTGAGACCTTGTTCTATAATGGTGATGGATATCAAGATTTTGCCAGGAATTGGTTGTCACAGAGAGAACCTCAAAAACCTCAGGAGGTATTCTATATGTATGATCACAACAGATATGAGAGGCCAATGAAGTAGTCATCAAGAGATTCGTCATAACAAATTAAAAGGTAAACGGAATTGGTGATTTGAATCGAGGAGGGAGTGCGATGTTTTTGTAGGCACCAGTCACAGGACTCCACATAAAAAGCTCCATGTTTAAAGTCTGGAGCAACACAATGCCTCGACAAGAACCCACGACACATACAAACCTGGTTGTAGGATTTGAAAGGGGGAAAAAAGGTTGAAAGTGTCAGAATGATTGTGAAGGGAGGTGCTAATATCTATGGATTTCATTTGAAGAGGAGAGGTTGGGAGAAGGATTCGATTGGGGTATTGGGAATAATTTGATAGTCGAAGATGCAACTTGGCAAAATTAGGGTTAGAGATGATTGAGCACCATGACTTGTACACACACTTTAAACTCACCAAAGACCTGATGTAATACCCGGATATTTATCTGGAATATTATAAATAAAAGTTGGATATTTCAGATAAGTGAAATTTCAATCTCCGGTCTTGTATAATTATAGTCTATTTTCTAAGTAGAATTTTTGCAGGAAATTAGGGAGTTTAAGGGCCAAAGTGACCAAAATGCCCCTAAGGGACATAAATAATTTAAGAAAATTATGAAAAATCCTAAAAAGCAGTAAAATGACCAAGTGAAGTAGGAGAATATATTTTCTCTAATTATGGTAATTTAATAAATTATGAACTTGGAGAAATTGTACAAGAATGTTCAAAAAGTAATAAGGGACCAAAATACCCTTACAAATTATAGAATAATGTAAGAGGCATGGAAATACTAAGGTTAATGCAAGAGTGTGAAGGTAATGAGACATCCTAATTAAGAAAATTATCAACAGGTGATAATGAAGTAATTAAGTAATATTGGGCTAATTACTTAAGCATAAGCAAAGGAAATTCAGTAATAATTATGTGAAGCTCAAAAATTAGTGGAAATTAGTTGAATGTTAGTAAAAATGTATTTACTAATTAATTGGAAATTTCTATGAAAAATCATTGAGTTTAGGTATTTTTAAGCCTAAATACAAGAATGGACCAATTAGATAATTTTGTGGAAATTTTTGGAAAAAGTAAATAATTAAATAATAAATTAAATAAAAAAATAAATATTTAAAACAAAAAAAGAGATGGTCCAGCGAAATTTTCAAAGGAAAATTAAAAAAAAAATAAAAAGAAATAAGAAGCAAGTGGACAAGTTGCAACATTATTTTAATATTATAATTAATTAAAGTAAAAATTGTGAATAGTAAATTAAAAATTAGGAAACGGATCCTATCTAGAGATCTAGGAATGGGAACTCCAAGGTCAAGGTAAAATATTGATCAGTGAGTTTTTACCTTTAAGTGACCTCTTCCTAAGTTAATTCGAAGTAGTTTGTGCATTTTCCTAATAAAACAAAATAGGGAAAAATGCATATAGGCATATTTTTGAAATAAGGAAAATAAATTCTAACTCAACATTTAGGAATGGGTTTGAATTTATTTAGACATATTTGGAATCGGTGAATTATTTCCAAGAGATTGGTAATCCCGAAAACGAATCCGACACCGGACGCGTTCGGACACGTTTTTCGAGAAAACTTCAACTGGACAGTTGGAGGCCTATATGGAATCAAAATATAGGTTAACTTGGACATTTCTATTAAGTGAGAACATGTCTTCAGAGTTGTAAATCCAGAATTTTGAGAATTCTCCGAAATCACGCGAATCGGGTACCGATCGGGGAAAACGGTTAGACCGGGCTTAAGGTGACATGAGTCACCATTTTTGAACCAATTCTTTGCTGCCACACAGCCCAAAGATGTCGACCAAGAGTGTGTGAGGTGGAGTTTTTGACTTCTTGCTCAAGTTGCATTAATGGGTTCTTTACAACTTAGAATTCCAAACAAATCCTTAAATTTGCCAAACAAGTCCCTTGTTTTTGCCTATAAATACCCCTTCAACTCTTGAGAAATTTCACACCATTCCCTTTCTTGCTCTTGGCCGAAAAAGCTAGAGAGAGAAAGAAGAGAGCAGTGCTCGAAATCTTGCAATGAAGCCACTGTAGAATTGTCCGGAAATCTTCAACGGGTAAGTCTTTCGGGTTTTAGTTTTTAGTCTTTAGTTTTTAGTTTAGTAGTTAGTAGAATTGTTAGTTAGATTTAGAAAGTAGGTGACAAGATTCCTAAAAATGTTTTAGAGCCTTGTTTGCGTTGAAAAAATATGCAGAGGTGTAAACATAGTAGGGATCGAGTCGCTGAAAAGTTGAAGCTTTCGCAGTTCTTTTAAAAGTAAGGGTAGAATTTGTTAGAATAGCCTTTAAATTTCAAGTATGATTGGGTATCATATGGGAGGGCTATTTTAGTCATTATTTTCGAAAATCATAGTTGCGTCGAAGTTCGCAAAATTTCGGGAAGAAAATTTGTCGAGTAACGAAATCTTGGCGAAATTCCCGATTAGGGGTAGAAGGGCAAAATGGTAATTTTTACCTAAAATGCCGTTATAGTGTCAAATCACTAATAAAGGTGATATTATTCTTATAGGATATCGAATCTCTGATTTGCTGCCGTCACGCTTGCCCGACGAACCGTTTTGAAGTTCACGTTTTAGTAAAAGTACGTTTTCGCGGTGGTACCTAACGTCGCAAGCGAAGGTACGGACGCGTCTTGTAACACTAATCTTGCACATCTTAAATACTTATATGTCAATGATATGTTTGTAGACCGTTATACGACAGGTTATACGGGTTATAGTTTTGATAACGCCGTTTTGTTTTCCTAGCGCCGAGGACACGACTAATTATCGTGGCACTGGTGAATAGTGCAAGCTGTTGTTGTTATTTACCTTATGGGGCTTTACATATTGCTCTGTGCTTATGTTTTGTCGGCATAATGATCATGCATCTCTAGTATGCTTATGATATACTGTTGTATTAGCTCTAGAATATCTGTTGGTTGTATACTGTGTTGTTTGGGTATGAGGTTAACCGTTACCTGAGATTCAATGCGTTGAATTGAATCTCAGCTGTAGCTTCAGGGTCAGGAGGACCACGGTTCGTGGATCGAGGCAAATACCCGGAGTAGGCGTGCGGCGAAGATTTATCTATCTTATCGCTTCTGTTATTTCCTTTCTAAACCTTAGGATTACTGTAATCATTACAATGTTACACAATGGTTGATGTTTTGGCTAAGAATCCAATTACTCTTTCGCTCTATTGCTCTACTCTGATTGTTTGTTTGAAAAAAAAAAATTTCCGCATTTCAAACATGGGATGTTACACCTGACGGGCAAGCGCAGAAGGATTTCCAATTTCAGTTCTTCTCGAACGTTCTCCATAGTTGCCGCCGGCTTCATCAATCTATATGAAGAAGTATGAGATGATAGAGGAGCTACTTTAAATAGGTTAAGCGCAGAAGCCAGTTCCTTTCTTTCTTCTTTTCTTTGGATCACAGGGTATTACTGAAAAATAACCAATATTTAAATATGTTTTATTGGGTCATTAATCTAATTTAAGATTTGTTGAGTTTACTAACCTTATATAGGATTTATTTATTTCAACTATCGGATTCTCCCTATATATATAAATATAAAAGTCTATAATTCGTTTTAATTTAGATGTCGGATAATCGATGCTGTATAACAAATTTTGATGCTGGGAGTAGGGCTGAGCATGAAACCCAGAACCCATGAGCCCGCCCAAAACCCAGCGTAATTGGGTCATATTGAACCCGCCCAAAAAGACTTTATAATGGGTTGGGTTAAAAACCCGTCTATTTAGGATTTAAATGGGCGGGCTATGGGCACACCTATGGGCTGCCCATACCCGCCCATTTAGTATAATTTTTTTATTAATTACCCATCCCATTCCACATTCGCGTAAAGCATTCCCTGTATCCCTTCCTATTCGAGTATTCAACCACCTCTAATCTATAACCATAATAGCCATCAACTCTCAATCTCGCTCACTTTCTCTCTTTATGGCTCTGTCTATTCGAACTTGTGAGTTCCTATTGACTCTACATGTAATGTAGATAATATTTTAGAAGTGGATGAATATCTTCAAACTAAATTATTTGGTTTTCGTGATCCAAAATTTGATGTTTTCGCACGGTGGAGAGTGAATGCTTCCAAGTATTAAGTTTTAAATCTTTCTTTTAAGTGAATCAAGATGATGAAGACGAAGCATGCAGATTCAATGGAAGCATGCCATTTTGTTAATCTATGAACTAATGGTTGTAATGTTTTAATTTAAAAGTTGGAGTTTGAATATCAAGATTATGTAAAGATGGTACTTGTCTAAATTCATTTTATTTTGTGTAAATTGTAATCATGGAATTTTGAAGATTTAGATTTCAGAAATTGGAATGATGAATTTGGATGGATACTTAATGCTTATATATGTTTGTTTTATTAAAAAAATAAACAAGTCAAATATAAATGGGTTACCCAAAACCCGGTTAGCCCGCCCATTTATGTGCTAACCCATTTATACGGGTTTAAATGGGTTGAGGTACGGGTATGGGCTAACCCATACCCATTTAAAATTAAATGGGCGGGCTATGGGTTTAGCCTTGGGTTGCCCAACCCGCCCATTGCTCTGCCCTAGCTGGGAGAGATAGTCAAACGATAGGTTTTGGGTTGGTAACCGAAGGAAATTACAATAAAAGAGCCGCATGAATTGATGTTAATATTTGTTATAATAACAGACGGATAAAAATTAGGCAGAAGGAACCAGGGAAAAAACATTGATTAATAAGAATCTTAAAAATTGCAATTATTTTCAAGGACTAAAAAGTAAAATATAAATATTCATTACGAAATTAACCCTGAACGAATGCCCTCCATTTCCTGTAACCCCATCTCATTTATACTATTTGACGGTCAATTAACGTTCCATCGTCTCCCCCCGTATATCATCGATATTCTCATGATATTAGCCGTTTATTTAGGAATTTAGTATTGTTTAAATTTTCTTAAATTTTAGTATTTTCATTTTTATAACATTTTTTAGGGTGCATCTCATTTTGTTTAAGCTTTTTTCTCTTCATGAAAAATCATGTATTTTTCAACAAAAATGTATTATAAGATTTTTTTTATGATTTTTGGAAGTTTTTAACAGTAATCAAAACCTAAAAAAGAGGTACGTAGATTTCGTTTTTTGTTTTGTTTTGGTAGATTTCTAATTATTTTTATATTTTAGAAGCTATTTTAATTTGGGTAACCTTTAAAGATAATCTAATATTCTAATGCAAATAGACTTATATATATATATATATATATGGAAAAGTACTGGAGATAGAGTTATCTCCAGTGACCCTAAAACTACGTCGTTTTGAATTAATGAAGGGTGTGTTAGTAATTTTAGGTGAATTAATGAAGGGTGTTTCAGGAAAATTTATATGATTAAAAAATAAACAAAATTATAGAAACACCCTTCATTAATCCAAAACGACGTAGTTTTGGGGTCACTGGAGATAACTCTATCTCCAGTGACTGGAGAAATCCTTTACCCATATATATATATATATATATATATATATATAAATATACATGGAGATATCATCAAATTTGATAACTATAGTTAGGGGCATTCAAAGTTTTCCATCCCAGACTTCCCGTCCTGATCCTAGGCAATTAGAACTGGAAAATCCTGTCTCGAAAACTCTTTGGGACGGGAAGATTCGGGATCGGAATGGGGAATGAGACTTCCCGATCCTGTCCCGTCCCGAATATATTGTGCATTTATGTATGTATATTAACTATTAACATTGTTGGTTGAGATGGTAAGATGCCCCACTCATATAAAGAAGATAACATAAATTTGAATTCCAGAAAACACACTTATTGGGAGATGTGAGAACCCTTTGCCCTAAGCCTTGAGGAGAAAACCCTTAATCTAATAAAAAAAAAAAAAAGACCTAAAATTCCTAAATGGCTTCAATGACACTATTATTGTGAAACAAAGTAGTATCTATTCTTTTAGTTTATTTAGTTCATTTCATTTATTATTTATTAAATAATTGTAATTTATTGTTCTTTTCTTTGTGCTTTTTGCATCTGATCGAATCAACAACTTTAATCATGTCACATGAATAGCAAGCACAACCAGTTAATCAGATAGCCAGTTAATCAGATAGTGATGTTTTGATTTCATCAATTAAAAACAACAATTGTTAGTTTATTTGATTATGTGAATGAGCACTCAGGCTATTTGTATTTGTAGATAACTGGTGTCTTTGTGCAGCCTCTAATGCTCTTGATGCCACCTTTGAATTATGGTGCAGATGGACTTACAATCAATGTTGTCAAAAACTAGTTTCTACGTAGACACGGAGAGGGGTAGTAACGTAAATCGTAAAAACGACACGACACGTAAAGTTTTTACTTTCTACTATTAAAGGTCAAAGTTCAAAATTATATATATATATGCATGGAAAAAAAATCATAAATCAGTAAATAACTACTCAAACTTCAATAGAAAAAAAAAATCATAAATCACTACTCAATGAAAAACTTCATATTTAAGAGATATAATATAAGTCATATAAACATATAAAACATAAGTATGAACCAGAAAACCCACAAAGAAAGAATAAGATCACTTTATTCATAATATGTTCAATTGCTATCCATAAAACCTAGACATCACACAATATTACTCAATTAAATTTACCAAGAACACTAGTAGCTATCACAACATTACTCAATAATTAAATTTAACACGAATGTAAGTGAAAAACAGAGGCTTGACACTTAGAAAATGAACCATGATGAATAAACACACATAAGGAAGCCAGATTTGGAAGAAAGAATATAATTTCTAGGTACTGTCATACACTCATACTTGACCACTGAGTCACTGACAGGGCAATAAACATGAGCTAAGACATGAGGCTTGGCAGATGAAAATCTACTTGACTACATAATTTCTAGCTACTGTAATTTCTAGCGATAAATAGAGGCTTGGCAGATGCAAATATTACTACTAGCCTATCACAATATTACTCAATAATTAAATTTAGCAAGAAGCCAAGAACATGAGCCTATATATGCCTATCACTTTCAAAGCGCTAACAAGATAGGGGCCAAAAACAAGGGAGGAAATACGACTATACGAGTAATAACTAATAAGCACCTTAGTAAGAAGCCATACATAACTGCAGTCGTTTTATTTCCGGTGAGAAACGCGGCAGATCTGACGACTTCTGGACTTGGGTCAGTAGTAGGAAGCACAAGCAGTCGAGCAGAGCACGATGAGCGATAGGCTGAGTGGATCAGTCAAGGAGGAGGGCGACCGACGATGTTGCGAGCGGAGGACGGCGACACCGCGAGTGGAGGACGACGACGCCGCAAGTGGAGGGCGGCGACGATGATTTGGGTTTTAGGGCACCGAAGCAATTGGGGATTTTCGAATGGAATGGAGAAGGGAAGCCAATGGTTTAGGTTTAGTCAGTTTTCTTTATTATTATTTTTTGGTTTTAAGTAAAAACGGTAATGACTGTAGAAACATAAGTTTTTACCCGTTTCTACACTAGTTATTACCCGTTTTTACCTCGGACAGTGTCTACCTGGGTTTTAGCACTGAACACCCCGGTAAAAACCTAAAAACTTACGTTTTTACACTAGTTTTTGACAACACTGCTTACAATGACCCTATTCAGGCAAAATACTTGAGCTAAGTAGATAATAAAGAGCAATGCTGGTTCTCCTTGCTGATGTTGCAACTTGAACATTTTGATGAATTTATAATCTTAATTAGCTTTAAATATTTGTATTGGACTAATTGGTATTATATATATATATATATATATATATATATATATATATATATTATATGTGTGTGTGTGTGTGTATGTGTGTGTGTATATGTATATATATGTGTGTGTGTGTATATATATATGTATATATATATAAATTTTAGGAGAGAGGTTGTATTCACCCACAGTCTAAGGCCAGGACGCTATGGCTTTACTCCCCAGGGCATACAGGACTGAGAGTACATATGCCTCCACCTCAGCCTGCGTTTCCACAACTTCACATCACTTAAAATGCCTCCCCCAGCACCTTAACTAACTCCAGGACTAATTGGTATAATATGATATTTCTATATTAGCTATTCTAAAAGAAATACAAGAAATTGAGCCCAATTCAAAGCTAAAATTAGGTCTAAGTCATTCAAAAGGCTTAAAAAAATCAAATTTTTTGGGAAATAATGCGGGAAATTCTCGAGATCAAGATCAAGACCAATTTGTTAGACCTGGCTATCACCCAAGAGGGGGGTGAATTGGGTGTCTGATAAAACTTTGGATAACTTAGAAAATCTTTTCGCGACTTATTGAAAGTAGTTCGTATGACAGTAATAATTTATAAAGCGATAGTCAGTCATTCAAACATATGTGCTAGAAATATAAGAGTTTAGGTAAGAGAATATGCAAACTATGATTTATCCTAATTCGGTCCAATCCTTGACCTACGTCCAGTCTCCAAACTCCACTTGAGATTTTCAATCCACTATCCTCTTGTTTAATCTGGGCACAAGAGAAGCCTATACAACTTGATTACACACTCTATACTCGAAGTAATCTTCTCACTAGGATTTACTCCCCCTTACAAGCTGTAATCTATACACTCACTTGATTACACACTTCGTACTTGAAGTAATCCTCTCATTAGGACTCACTCCCCCTTACAAGTTGTAATCAATACAATGGGTTTCTCACTCAAGATCACCCAATCTTGAGTAACTCTCGGATAGAATGTTTACAAATAAATCTTCTCTTTCAGAAGTGAATGAATAAACACTGAAGTACAATACAAATTATTTCATTCTCGATGATGAGCTATATAAGCATTGAGAACATAGAGTGTATGAGATAGATGTTGGATTCAGAATATCAGCATTTCGACAGTGTAAGTTCGTATATCTCGCTGACCATTTTTAATCCTTCTCCTTTTTTAGTTGATCGTCACTAATGATCGTTGAGAAGCTTTGTAAACTAGCCGTTGAGTCTTCTTCGAGCTTCCATTAGGCACATGTGTAATCCGTTGAGAACAGTCGACCTTTGCTTCATTAAATGAGTTCGTGTGCAGAGAGTGACTCAGAGTATTAGCTGGAATAAGTATGCCTCAAAGGGATGATTTCGTCTGCTACGAGGAAATGTTCTATTTGTTGGCTCTGTTTTTTAGTAGCATTAAATGCGTTTGCCACATCAGATCACTTTTCGGCTAATCTCAATTTAAACAGAGTTAATCAACTGAAACTCAATCCAAAAAGTAATTTAGATATGTTATAAATAAGATTGGGTATGATTAAAGGATATTAGTTAATAACCTAGAGATTTAAAGAGAGTGATTAGCGATACTGGAAAAAGATAAAGATGCTAATTAAGAAGATATATTCTCGAGTATTACTTGTATCATTCTCGAGAATGCCTCAAGAATAAGACTTTACAGAGTCATTTCTCGATATTACTTGAGAATCAAGATAATCAGTTCTTGAGAATTCCCTGAACATAGAGTTTCTTAACATTAGGAATTAACCATACTCGAGAATCAACTTATCAATACTCGAGAACCATACTTGAGAATCAAAATATTGATACTCAAGAGTTATATCAGAAGATGCTTTTGTGATAGCAAATTTGTCAAAGCATACTCGAAAATATTTAACCATTCTCGAGAATCATATCAGAAGATGTTCTTCCATAGGATCTGTCAAAGGATACTTGAGAATATTTACTCATTCTCGAGTATTGTTACCATATACTATGTTCTTGTGCAAATTTCAAACTTTCAAAACGCAATAGTATTGGCACTATAAGAGTTGATTTCCAGAGAACATATTGTTTTCAATATTGCTCCAAATTTGGCAAACCGCCACAGCTCAAAAGGCTCTTTAAGTATTATTTCCAATGTAAGAAGAATCAGCTCCAAACTCATTGTATTTTGTTCATTATCATCATATGAGTGGAGGTGTTCTTGATCAGCGTTGTTTGCAACATCCTGAACTGGCTGTCAACTTCAAAACATCATATCTCCTTCATTTGATCTTTTTTCGTGATCTTGATGTTTTTGGAAAGGTATGTGAGTCTAGTTTCAAATGGCACTGGTTTCAGCTCATTTGGATTTTTCGTTTGTGAGATACACTCAAAATACTGAAGCTTGGTCTGCTGTGTGACGTGAATTTTACTGTCATCTTCCAAAATTTTCATAGCTCCTTCATCTGACCTCCTTTGGACTTGAATTTTATCTCAAATGACGCATTGGAAGTCTAGTTTCCAAAAATATTGGTTTCACCTCAATCCGATCTTTGGTTTAGGAGATATCATCGAATTACCAGACCTCACCCGAGAGAAACGTGAAACAGAGTAGCTGAAACACGACCATACTCAAGAATTGATGTTTAATACTCGAGAATGATCGAAATTTATGCGCAGGGAGGAGCTATTCTAGCACAGGACTGTAGCAATTGAACTGTAGCAACTCCTATTCATCGAGAAGCTTGAGTTTGCTTATTTTAACTCTAAAAATTGAGCCATTCCAACTTCCATTTGATCATGGAGACTTCTAGGATCAATCTAAGAACTTGTATAATGATTTTCTCATTCCATTCAGCAAGTTCTTCTTTTTTTCTTTTTTTCTTGATCATTCTCTACAATTCAACATCATTCTTCATAAATGAACCCCACATCTTTGATTCTACATTAAATATAAAAATTAGTCTATGTAGGATATAAATAGATTATACAATCTTTTTGCTCATAATAATGGTATCTATATAAGACATCATCAAAACAAATCATATCCAACAAAATTTCCTTTCCTGAGCCCTTCTTCTGGATGGGACCGGGAATGGGGTTTCCAGATCCTGTCTCATTTTGAGAACACCATAACTAAAAATGAGATGTGGTTAGGGAAAATGTAAGGAGTTTCGTTATAGTTAATTTTGTAATTAAAAAATTATATTTAATTTTTTGACCCTTGAAAATAATTTCAATTGGTTTGCATACTAAAAAGATGTATGATAAGCCTAACGTTCTGATTTTGGATTGATAATGTCATTACCTATTATCTATTGGTTAATGAGCCATGTGTCAATAACAAAGGAAAGTTTGACGCCATACAAAATCTCTGCATACTTGTCATTTGAAGCGATGATGAATTATTCAGAATTATCTGATTTGATGGCAGTCAACGATGCATTGAGACCGAGCTATCTTGTAGAACATCTAAAAAAATCTCAAGAGCTTAAAGAAAGTTTCCATCGAAGTATGGTTCAATTAAGTACATCCAATCTTTGACCATGATAATGGTAGTCATCCAAATGATATCGGACTGATCAAGAATCATATAATGGTCATATACTCATGTTTTTACCGAACTCATAAGCAAGAAGACAATAAAGAAAATTAATGTCCACTTGGAGACCGGGAAAGGCAAGAAGCAAGCGTTTCCACATCAGAGACATATCACCAGACTCATCACCTGTCACATCAGAGATCATATAAGATCTTACACAACAATCCAAGACAAACTATGGACTAGACCATTGATATATTACAAACAAGGTAGCAACATCATAAGCCATATGTCACAACATAGATCTTCAGTCAATCTATATCAACACATTTCTAGTATTCTAGTAATAAATATTCATAATAAAAACCCACTCGGACTTCCATTTCCACTTTCACTTCCTTCAAACACACTCCACCATATCTGAGCAAAAAAAAAAAAAACACACTCCACCATACCAAATGGGCTGGACTTGACCGTTTTTATTTAACAACCCTAAGATATGGCACAAGGATCCCAACAACGTCAAGTTATAAGTTACCAGTATAAGTTATAAGTTATTAATTTTATCAAAAAAAAAAAGTTATAATTAACTATATTTTTGTGTACAGCTGGTGAACTTTAAAGGTCACCAGCCTGAAATAGGAAATTGAAATCTGACTATGATCCTTTCGTTTGTTCGGTTTCAGTCTACCCGCCCTTCTCTTCAAGTCCAAAACAGTTTGCCTCACTATTTCTTTTTATTCTTTCAATAAATTTAACATGACTGAAACCCCATAAGTTGCACAGACAGAGAAAATGTGGAAGAAAAAAAAAAAGAAAAGATTATCATGTTTATTAAACTGAAAGTTCAAAATGTCAGGTGATATCTATTTCATGTGTCTTACCCCGTTAGATAAGGTCTATTTAAAAAATTGGATCATGTTTTTAATTGCTTAAAATGAAAAGATTTAAAATTTTGAAGAAAATTGTTTTAAACAATTTTAGTGTAAAATTGACTGGATCATATTTACACCCCGCGCATTGTGCGAGATGAATATAGTTTAATGTAAAATTGAAAGAAACTTTTATAATGAATGTCAATCACATTTTTAATGATTTGTAACAATTACATAAATGAAGAGATATTAGACAATATGTTTTTATATTATTTGTAATGTTATGAAAATTAATTAGGATATAGGTTTAATTATTTGACAAGAGATTCTCATAAATATAAAAAAGGAAGTTATTCGGGTATTATATTATTTGAGATATTAATACACAAATAAATTATATTGTTTAAGGATTTAAATATGACTGATAAACAACCCGAATATACTCATTTCTTAATGAACTGGGTTTTACAAGATTTCTAGAATACAATTGATGATGGATTGATTGATTGATAGAAACAAGTAGTGTTGTTAAGACGTAGAGTCTACGTTGAAACGGTAAGGATGAGCAAAAACGTAAAATTGTAAAACGTAAATGAAACGTAAGAGTTTGCTATGTACTTAAAAAAAAAATCCAACATATATAAAATCAAAACACACCAATACATTAAAGTCATCACAAATTTAAGTCCAAACACTCAAGGAAATAATTAAGTTCAAACTCAGTCATCATAATACATATTAAAATCAAAACACCAAGGCAATAAAATTATAAAAGAGATCAACATATATCTCTAATTTAAGTCATTGGAGTCAAAGTCAATATCATCTTTTTCTCCAAAATACCCTTCATTTTTTTTCAGTAACTATTTCTTGTTCTCTGTTCTCTTTGTATAAAGCAACCCACTATACATGATTAGATGCATGAATGAGAATACCATCATTTCTCTCAATATTTTTCTTTTCTCAGTTTCACTTTGTATCATGTTATCAGTTTCTTCTTTCTTCCGCCTTTCGTCTCTGACTCTGCCTCTTGTCTTTCCTGGATTTCCCTTGTCGATCTCCGGCGATCTTTCTCTGAGATCTTTGGTCAATCTTTTTCCGGCCTGAGATTCTGTTTCCCCTTCGATTTCCGGTGGTCGATGTCCTTGATTTGAGTTTTTTTTTTTTTGGTCTGTGCTCATCGATTTGTGGCTTTTGATCTGAGCTATTTGATCTACAATCTGTGGTCTAAACTCTGTGGTTAGTGTTCCTTTGATCTGAGATTTGTGTTCTTCGATTTCTCTGATGGCTACCGAGAGTTCTTCTTCTACCTCGACTGAGTCAACTCGGTAAACTCGCCGAGTTTATCGAGTTGACATAGCGTGTCAACCGTTTCTACTCCAATTCCGTTCCTACCTCCGTTTTGACTCGATTTTCAGCTAAAAAAATATAGAAACGTCCGTTTCTACATTTTTACAACACTGGTAACAAGTATTAGAGGCTGCAATACACCTCCACCACCGGTTATAAACCATCAGTAAATTAAAAAAAGAAAGATTGAAACAAAAGGACACAAAGGTTTGTAAAGCTGCTAGCATATTATTAAGGCGTTTGATAAGGGAGCTGCTTTATCAAAAGCATCTTTACGTCGGAATGGATTGGGGTTAATGTTTGCCCACTGATCACCAGTCAACTCCATGGCGCGTAATTGAAATTTTGAATTTTATCAACCTTGTGATAACGACTTCTTTTCCCTGATCCATTATCAATGAATACAATCTGGCCTGGTAACCATTTGAAGAATCACTGGAATGTATATCCACTGTAATCAAACAGAACAAAATATTAAAATCAAAGAAAGCAACATAGATATTTAGTAAATTATATATTGACTATAATAAAATTAAAGTTGTTTACCTCCTTCCTCAAATTCACTAAGATATGATCTTGAATAATACCCTTGAATTCATTTATATTCACCGACATCTCTAGTTCAAATTCCTTGTGCATCCAAGTTCCATGCTCATCAACAGACCCCAACGTGAACAATGAAGAATCAGGAGTGAAAATATGTCTCCATTTCACTTCTAAAATATATTTTAAGTAAAAAATTTATGTTATATCACGAGCTAGTAGCACCGATTAAATAAGATAGATAGGACCATGTTACATGATATTTCCCTTAGCTACAAATAGGAAGAATCTTTCCCCAATGCACGAATTCAAACGATGAATTAGAGCCTCTAGGAGTCCTCCTCACAAAATCCTATCAGAGCTCTGACTATCCATATTTAAAATTCTAAAAAATCATGAGTTGTCACGAACTCCCCTCTTATTTATAAAAATCGACAACTCACCTCAGCGACTACAATTAGTTGCCGAGGCAACTGGTGCGATGTCATTGGCCTCGGAGACCTACTTAGTTGCCAAGGCAAGTGATATAAGTGTCATTTTTTTCCTATTAAATCTTTGAGTCTTATTCTTCTTAAACTTGTTAGCCCCAGTAACCATAAAAATTGTCATCCCTTATACAACACTAGATAGATGCGGGCAATTAAGTCTATTTTCCATTAAAGATCGTCATCATAATATTATATTCCACCTTGTATTGATGAGCACAATATGTGTCCGCCAAAATATTAAATTAAAGTCAATAATATAAGTGCAGTCGTAATAGAAATGGAGGGAAAGCAGAAATCATGATGAGATTAATTGATAATACAATATAATGATATTCATTCAGCGTATTATTGGAAGAAAGAAAATTCTAATAATATATTTGATGCCAGACGAGGGAGGATGCAGAAAGAGATGAGAGAGAATAGAGGAGAGAAAGAGAGAAGAGAGGAGGGAGGAGGGAGGACAACAAGAATTAGTGGAAGAGAAACCAGAGGAATAGAGGGAGGAGAGAAAATAGGAAGAGAAAGAAACTCATTAATTCATATTATTCAATCATAGATATAAAAAGCAAATGACTTGAGGTGTTGTTTGTAGGCATTAACCTAACCCTACGATTAATAACAAAACATTCTAGAATGCAATTACAATCAATAAGAATTGATAATAAAACATTCTAGAATTCTAAATTAAATGTAAATATTATTAATGATAAAAGAGGACAACAATTTCAATCATATTAAAACCAAATATTCTTGAATCATCTTATTATCATAAAAATCATTGGTTGTCTTCAAATCTCTCAGAATCTTTCATTATTATTTTCATCTTCCTTTTCTTTCTCCATCAATATTGGCCACTCGCAGCAAAAGAGATTCTGCCATAGTATCATGAGGAATAAGAGCGTGCACGGTTCGGACCCTGTTCTTCAATTAGAAGAACAAACAAAAATTGTGTTAGAAACACTATAAATGTTCCTAAAATTGCGTTGTATTCTAATATAATTGAAGAGCACAGTGACAGAGCTAAGTGAAGTCTTTAACATCCAAGAGGAAAACCTTAAGGGGTTGTTTGGTTTTTAGAAAAGATAAAAATGGAAGAATGAATAAAAACAAAAATAAAATGACCAGATCAACAATGTTTAGAAATAAAAAAAAAACAATTGTACTCCTTCATTGCATCAATTCAAACCAATATTCGTATTAAGGTTGTCAAACTCGCTAATTTAAGCAAACTCGTAACAATGATGTAAACTCATATTTTGAACTCCAATCGTAAACTCATAAGAGTTTTCTTTTATTATTAAATAGGTATTACTAATGTATAATTAAATAATTAAAATACAAAAATGACAACAATTTGATTTAAATATATTTTAAATCCAAATAATTGAAATTAAATCCATCAACATTCATCATTTATCATATTTATATATAAAGTCGTTGAACATGATCAAATCAAAAAAGTTAACACAAGTTTAAGAGTAAGTTAATACGATTTTGTAAGCTAGAAACGTAAAAACAGTAAACTCGGTGTATAAACTCGTAAGTTTAACTGAGTTTACAATTAACACAAGTTTACCAGTGATTCGACTTATTTTTGTAAGCTAAAAACGTAAAAACGGTAAACTTGGAGAGTCAACTCGCGAGTTTGACAACAATATTGACTACTAGAAGTAACCATTAACAACTTTCGGTGACTTTATATATATCTTTCATGCTATTTCCCAAAGTTATTAGGTTTTATGTCTTGAATCCTTTTTTAGTAGGTCCTGGGTATCAATCATAGACTTCCCGAATGGACTTTAGTGATGACCACAAAACCCTATTTATACACACAGCCAGAGTTTATGTCTTGAATCTTTAATAATAACGAAGTTAGCTGAATAAAGATCAATGGGAGAAGAATAATAAGTACCTGATCAACCCACACCCTTAAGGAAGGGGAAGTAAAGTTACCGTATGTGCGATTGCACCCCTCCAAGATTCTACATATGAATATCTCTTGCAAAGATTAGGAGCAAAAGCGCGATGTTCTAACAATTCTCCTTTATCATTCCATTTTGATAATTCTTCACCACCATCTTTTGTAAAAGAAGGTGTAATGAATTCGTCACCTTCTTTGAAGAATACTAATGGTAGAATACAACCAATACCACTCTGCTGGTAACGAGATAGAGAGAACAACTTAGTCCAAGATGACTTCACTCCATATTCTTTCATTACCCATACTTGAATTTCAAGTAGACTTGCACAAGTTAAAGCAAGGCAGCCTTTGTGTATTCCTAAACCAGGACATTCTATGCTTGTACCAATAGGGAGAGGTACTTTTCGTAAACCCTTTGTTATTATATCAAATGCAATAATTTGTGGTGCAGTGTAAGAAGTATCATCAGAATAAACTGTGAAATGAATAGCGCCATTAAAGATTGTACCACTACGGTTTTGAGACGTTGTTCTATAATGGTGATTGAGATCAAGTTTTTCCCACAAATTGGTTCTCAAAGAGAGAACCTCAAAAACCTCAGGAAGTATTCTATTTGGATGATCGGGTTGGTATGAGAGGCCAATGAAGTAGTCATCAAGAGATTCATCATAACAAAACGCAAACGGTAATGGTAATATGAATCTAGAAGGGACCTGGATGTGTTTGTAGGCACCAATGACAGGATTCCACGTAAACAAAAGATTATTATGTTCTTGTTGGATCCGGAGCAACACAATGCCTCGACAAGAACCCATGATACAAACTTCGTTGTGTGATTTGATGGGAGGGGGAAGAACAAGGTTGAAAATGTTGGAATCATTGTGAAGGGAGGCGTTAGTATCTATGGATATCATTTGAGGAGAGGTTGGGAGAAGGATTCGATTGGAGCCTTGGGAATAAGGAGATAGTTGAAGATGTAACTTGGCGAAATTAGGGTTTGAGATTATTGAGCGCCATGACTTGGACGCACACTTTAAACACGCCACAGATTTGATAGGCATACGTAGAAGGATTTCCTTTTTCAGCTCTTCAGGAAGATTCTCCATGGTTGCCTCTGGTTGCATCAATCTGTAACGAAGACGAAGCATCATAGAGAGAGAACAAATTTGCATGGATACTGAAAATTACAATAAAATACCTGGAAGAATTAATATTAATATTTATTATAAATGAGTGGATGAGCTGCCATCACTTTTCTTCTTCCAAAGCCAAAAATCACATCAATCCACGTGACTCACTGATTGTGTATTTACCCTTCTTTTAAGTACTTGCCCTGTCCCTATTGGCCGTCCGGCCGTCCATGGATATGTGTTGCGACTTCGGCAAGTGCACCGATCGTTACAAGTAATAAAGTGTGTGAGAAAAGATATCGTCCCACGAGGAATAGTATTACAGCCACTAATTAGTTATTTAAGCTTTAGTTGGATGAAATAGAGTAATAGGGGTGAATTGTAGCTAAAAAGGTTTTGAATAATTAAATAAAAATTAAGAATCAAGAATCTCAAGAATTTCAAGAATGTTTTAGAAAAGATGATTTATAGAGAAAACGCAGCTAGGGCATAGAATCCCCTATGTTCCTCTAAGTATTCTAATTAAATTCCTAATTGGCTGTTCTTCCCATAACTGACGATCAATTCTCTAATATTTAACTAAGTCCCAATGTCTTGATGCTACCTTAGTCGTTATCTTTAAAAATAACCTAATGTCTCAGTGTTATTTAGAAAGATTATGTAAACAGAATTATAAGATCACACAAATTTGTAAGCCTATGTCTAGGTCATGCAATTTTATGATGAGTTAAAGGTTCTGGTTAAGTGCACCAACATCTCTATTGTCATGCACTAACCTATGGGCAATCTAAAAGGGGATGAGTCTTTTTAGAAGGCTTTAAGTAAATATAACTCATTCAATATGGTAAATAACATTCAATCGAGAATTTCAAATAAATACTTAAATTAACATAGGGTTCATCCTCGCCTAACTACTAAAAAGAAACTAGCCAAGCATGGCTAGGTTACCAAATGAATAAAAGATGAAACCAAAATTGCGTCTTCGTGTCTGCGTGTTCTCCTCCTTTCTTTTATCTCGTCCGTGCGTCTCCCTTCAATTTCCGATTCGTTCCTTTTCTTTTCTTCTGTGCGTCTTAATATCCTTTTCTTCGTGTGTCTTTCTCTTAATATATATTGCCTATGTTATGCGTTGTGGGACTTCTTTTATAAAAGATATATAATATCTTTTATTGTTTGTTTTAACTCCCTGTGCGTGTTGTAGTTGTAGCAGCAATTCATATTATCAATTTAATATAATATAATAATATATTATATTATATTATTTTTCAATTTAATTTATTGCTTCTCTTAGATTACATAATATCTCCTGCACAATAAAGTAGGATATCAATAGATTTTCTGTTATAATATCATTTTATCCTATATTTGATTAAAAGATAGATAAATATATTAAATAGGTAGAATATTAGTAAATTCGGTCCAATATATCCCAGAATCTATCTTTATTTAATTATAAAATATCTACTTATCAATATGCTCTTTCTTTCGTTAATTTTCTTCCAGTTGCACCCCTCAAATTCAACTTCAAAGACTGTTAGTTAAAAAATAGTCATTGCAGCCTCATTTTTTTTTAGTATTTTCTTTGTCCTTATCGCCCCTCCATGGATATTCTCTTTCTTTCTTTAATCTTCTTCCAGTTATACCCCTCAAATTCAACGACTGTCATTTAAAAAACAACCGTTACAACATCTTCTCCTGTTTTTAACATTCAACGACTGTTTTTAAAAAAACAATCATTGAAACTCACAAATATTCATATATTTTAAAATTTCGTTTAAACTTTCTACGATTCTTTTTTAGAACAGTAGACTTTTAACAACTGTTTTTAAAAATAATTGTTAAAAGTTAAGCCGGAATTTTAAAAATGTCAACGCCTCTTTTTTAATTTATATTTTCTAAAAACAGATGTTATTTACTGTTGTTAAATTTTTTTTTTTTTTTTTTTTGTAGTAGTGACATTTTTAGTAAGAAATATTCATAATAAAAACCCACTTGGACTTCCATTTCCACTGTCACTTCCTTCAAACACACTCCACCCATACCAAATGGGTTGGACTTGACCAGGTCTTGTTTTTTTAACGACCCTAAGATATGGCACAAAAGGATCCCAACAATGTTGAGTTATAAGTATATTTTTGTGTACAGCTGGTGAACTTTAAAGACCACCAGACTGGGTTGGACTTGACCAGGTCTTTTTTTTTTAACGATCCTAAGATATGGCACAAAAGGATCCCAACAATGTTGAGTTATAAGTATATTTTTGTGTACAGCTGGTGAACTTTAAAGGCCACCAGACTGAAATAGGAAATTGAAATCTGTCTATCATCCTTTCGTGTGTTCAGCTTCAGTCTACCCGCCCTTCTTCAAGTCCAAAACAGCTTGCCTCACTATTTCTTTTTATTCTTTTAATAAATATAACTAGACTGAAACCCCATAAGTTGCACAGACAGAGAAAATGTAAGAAAAAAGGATAATCATGTTTATTAAACTGAAAGTTCAAAATGTCAGGTGATATCTATTTCATGCGTCTTACCCCGCTGGATAGGGTCTATTTAAAAAATTAGATCATGTTTTTCATTGCTTAAAATGAAAAGATTTACAATTATGAAGAAAATTGTTCGAACAAGTTTTAGTGTTTTGATAAGCATTTACACCTCGCGCATTGCGCGAGATGAATATAGTTTAATATAAAATTGAAAGGAACTTTTATATATAATGAATGTTAATCACATTTTAAATTATTTGTAACAATTACATAAATGAAGAGATATTAGACAATATGATTTTAAATTATTTGTAAAGTTAAGAAAATTAATTGGGATATAGGTTTATTTGACAGGAGATTCTCAAAAATATAAAAAAGGAAGTTATTAAGGTATTATATTATTGAGTTAAGGTGCATTTTTACCAACAAACCATTACACAAGGAGCATCAGACACAAATATTTATTAAAGGTATCTTATTTACAAAGAAACAATTAAAATGGTTAAAAAACACAACAGCCGTTAGGTAATCAAACGGACGTTCATCTTCATCTGATAAAGTCAATGGAATCGGGCAGTACGAGAGCCACACTGCTTTCACCCTTCCCGGACTCTACAGGGTGGTTCACGGTATGGATGTGTTCGATCCCAAGTTCAACATTGTCTCCCCCGGCGCCGACATGGACTTCCCCTTCACTGAAACAACGAGCTTCTCTATAGCTCTGTCGAGAATGAAGAACACATCTGTGTGTTGAAGGATAGAAGCAAGCCAATTATCTTCACCATGGCTAGATTGGACCGTGTGAAACAATCAACAGATAATCACAGAGCAAGCCAAATATTCGAGGAAGAGAGGATTCTAAGGCCAAATCATCATTTTGGAGGAAACAAAAATGCAATCCTAAGAAAAGCTGAGAGAGCAGAGAAAGAGAAAGAACGGCGTTTTTGAATGAAATCCTAAACCAATCACGCATGCAATTTCATTATCGACAGTCTGGACTTTCTAAGAAGAAGAACTCACCACACAGCTTTTCCTAAGCAAGGCTGGACTTTCTAACTTAGCATCTGTCATCTTCGCCAAAAGCCCTCCACCCACTGAGCTTCTCACGCCGGAAACAGGGGTGGTTCTAGCTGACGTCATTGTCATCGGAGACATAATCTTTGCTTGGAAGTTGCAATTTTTCGCAGAACTTCTCGGTTCTTTCACCGGCGTGCACTGATCAAAGTCCAAATTCACAGGCTTAAACACCATCTGAGATGAAATTTTATCTCCATCATTCCCCCTCTTTCCCAAGACCCTCTTCTTGGACGAGTTGAAACGAGAGGCCTCTGTTCGCTCCTCACTCCCTTTTTGTCTCAGACCCATCAACGGCTCTGGTGTTCCGACTAGTGGGTTCCGTCTAGGGAGTGGTTTCGCGCCTTTCACGACTGGAATAGGGGAACCGGGCTCTAATCTGTTGACATATATGAACTGGCCCAGCTGCATTTTGTTGCTGAGAATGAAATCATCATGATCGGAGGGAAGACTGACATAAATGGAGTGAGATGAATCAAATACTTTTATGTAGAACCCATGCGTTGGCCAGAGGTTCTTCTCGTCTAGGTCGGCCGGAACAATGTCGGTGACCTGAAGAAACGAGCTCCAGTGCTCTCTGGTGGGTTTAACTCCGGTGTTAATCCCATCGAGGTGCTTTTGAAGAATCCCAGGTGCTAGTGTGATCACATCCTCATTTTATCTTTGCCACATCAGCATTTGTGCCTGAGCTAAACGTCCGTCCATTCATTAAACTAACGGGATTGTGTTTTTTTACCCATTTTAATTGTTTGTTTGTAAACAAGATGCCCTTAATAAATATTTGTGCCTGATGCTCCTTGTGTAATAGTTTGTTGGTAAAAATGCACCTTAACCCTATATTATTTGAGATATTAATACACAAATAAATTATATTGTTTAAGGATTCAAATATGACTGATAAACAACCCGAACGGACCCATTTCTTAATGAACCGAGTTTTACAAGGTTTTAATAATACAATTGATGATTGATTGATAGTAACAAGTCGTATTAGAGGCTGCAATACACCTCCACCGTACCGCAGGTTATAAACCATCAGTAAAAGAAAGATTGAAACAAAAAGGCCACAAAGGTTTTTAAAACAGCTAGCAAATTATTTGTAGGAAACTCACCAGAAACGCGAAAGCGAATCGTACCGACACGATATAGGAAAAGTTAAAACCTTCATCGTTTTGATTACCTGGAAAGATGCAGCGATCTGAAAGCCTCTCCACGAACAGTCGTAGTCCACTCTATGATCGATCTTCCAGATTATCTCACGAGGGGGATAGGATGGTTGTGTGGGCAACCGCTCAGATGATGAACGTCTGCCTCTAGGGTTTGTGTAATACCCCAAAAATACGTATCATAATTTGGTAAGATTATACCTATAAAAAGTAGGTGAATATGGGATATCAAATAATAAGATATAATTATCTTATTTTCTAAGGAAAAATCTCTTGGAAATTAGAGAAATTAAGGGCCAAAGTGCCAAATGACCGAAATGCCCCTAAGGGACATAAATATTTAGGAAAAATGTGAAAAATCCTAAAAGTCAGTGAAATAATTATTTGAATAATGAGAGTATGTTATCTCTAATTAGGGTAATTTGACAAATTACAAACTTGGAGAAATTGAATAAAGATATTCAAAAGTATTGTAATGACTATAATGCCCTCACAAATTCTAAAATACTTTGCAGAACACGGGGAAACAGAAATGTCGGTGTTATAATTATGAGGTAATGGGACATTTTAATTAAGAAAATTATCAACTAATGATAATAAAGTGATTAAGTAATTTCTAGCTAATTACGTAAGTCTGTGCAAAAGAAATTATGAAATAATTATGTAAAACTCAAAAATTAGTGGTAATTGGCTTAAAATTAGTAAAAATATATTTACTAATTAATTGGAAATTTTGAAGAAAAATAGTTGAGTTTAGGTATTTTTAAAGCCTAAATGCAAGAATGGACCAATAGGAAAATTTTGTAAAAATTATGTGAAAATAATTATTTAATTAATTAAATAATTAATTAAATAATTAATAAAATAAAATAAAAAACGAAATAAAATAAAAAAGGGCAGAAAAAAAATAAATAAAAAAAAAATGAAAAGGAAAAAGAGAAAAAAAAAATATATATATATATATGTATAAAAGAATTTTGCAACTTGCTATTATAATATGATATAATTAATTAAAGTGAAAAAGGGTGAATAGTAATATTATATTTAGGAAACGGATCCTATCTAGAGAACCAGGAATGGGAATTCCAAAGTCAAGGTAAAATATTAATCAGTGGGATTTTATCTTAGTTAAACTCTTGCGGAAGTTAATTAAAGCCGTTTGTGCTTTTTCCTAATAAGACGAAATAGGGAAATTCGAGAAAGGCCGGATAGCCAAGAGGACGAAAAGGTTATGTTGTGACATTTGGAAAAGAATTGGGAATTTTCATGAACATAATTGGATTCAGTGAATTTTTCGAAGAGATGGGTGTTTAGAAAACAAGTTTCGACAGGACGCGTTTGGACACGTTTTCGAGAAAGACTCAACTGGACTGTTGGAGCTCTATATGGAATCAAAATATAGGTTAACTTGGACATTTCTACTAAGTGAGAACATGTTTGCAAAGTTGTAAATCCAGAATTTTGAGATTTTTCCGAAATTACGCGAATCGGGTACCGATCGGAGAAATTCATCCGGGTAGGCTTCTAGAAGGGCCACATGGCCACTTCCTATTGGCCAATTGGTGCCACCTCAGCAAGAGGGCAGGTCGGCCAAGAAGAAGGAAGAAGAAGGAAAAGCTTTTTGAAAAAGTTGCTTTGGACGGTCCAGAGTTACGCGAAATTTTGGGAAGAAAATAGCCTATGTAGCGGAGCGCTGGCGAAATTCCGCCAAGTAGGGGTATAGGGGCAAAATGGTAATTTTTACCTAAAATGCCGTTATAATGTCAAATTACTAATGGAAGTGACATTATTCTCATAGGATATCTGAAACGTTGATTCTGCTGCCGTTACGCCGCCCGACGTGCCGTAGGATTCTTGCACGTTTCTCCGTAGAAAGTACGTTTTCCGCCAGGTAGTACCTAACGTTGCCAACGAAGGTACGTTCGCGTCTTGTAACACTAATCGATGATTATTGAATGATTATATGTGATAATATGTTATGTGAATGGTTTGGTGCCGAAGGCAAGGCTAGTCTATGTGGGTGTGCCAATTAGTCGCCGTAAAGTCGGTGAGGCCCCATGATAGACACTTACAGCCATTCTGTTCGGTGCTATTTGCTCCGTGTCTAAGGAATCGTACTTAGATACTCCGTGTCTATGGAACCGTACTTAGATACTCCGTGTCTATGGAACCGTACTTAGATACTCCGTGTCTATGGAACCGTACTTAGATACTCCATGTCTATGGAACCGTACTTAGATGCACCGTATCTATGGAACCGTACTTAGATGCACCATGTCTATGGAACCGAACTTAGACGCACCATGTCTATGGAACCGTACTTAGACACACTGTGATTAAGGTATCGTACTTAGATCACTATTACACTGTTGTATCCAGGCATTTTATATGTACATATCAGTTACTCAATCGCTCCGATGCTCTACTCTGATCATTTTGAAAGGATGTTTTAAAAAAAAAATTATACTGCTTTTGGAAATTGGGTTGTTACAGTTTGTTTCTGATGAAAACCTCCTTTTTGTTACTTGCCGTCACAAGCAGGTGAAAGTGGGTTTATATACTACTACATCCAAGACCTAACCCTAAACCACATGGGCCATAGCGTTCTTGGGCTGTAGTCTCATTTAAGCCTTATTGGGCTTAAGTGACTAAAGAGCACATTAACCCAACAATCTCCCACTTGCTCTTTAAGATACAAAATTGAGTTCGTAAACCCAAAACCATGTAGCCCATAAGCCATCATCATCTGATAATATACCCCATCCCTTGTCTCGAGCTAGCCTAATGACATTTATAACAAGAATATGCATTACCCCTTTATAGAATGTCTATAATTTGATTGACTAGTTTTCTGTAACCCAATCAATTATTTATTCCATTGACTTTAATAGTTTCTCTAATGGATTAATGCAACGCCGGTGTCTTCAATATCCAGGTACCGAAACATATCAAGGGGACATTTCCTATAAATTCCATGTTGTTTATCTCATAAACACTGATAACCAAAAAGTCTTAATCCCAAAATACCAAGTTATTGGCCGTCATATAGATCAAACCTCACGTGTTGGTAAATCAAAAAATGAAAACTATTCGACTACCTATTTAAAATAAACTCAGGATTAAGAGCAACTACATGACTATAGTTATCTGGAGATTTGATTCCTTATGACAGAAAGAACAACCTTAATCAAATCTCTCCTTGATCCATTCAATGTAAGTATTAACTCACACTAATATTTTATAATGATTCGGACAAAACCATTTCATAAAATATTGCAGCCTAGCTAAATAAAGTGCCCAACTTAATTTAATAGCTGTGAACCAATTCATCAATTGTGAGAACCTATGACCATGTCCTCTATGAACGTATTCATATGATCATATACTCCACAATTTATCCGGACCTTAGAGTTTGTAAATAGTGTGCGAAATAAATGAAACATACCTCATTTATTAACATTCAGAAAAGAAAAAAAATGCAATGTCATAATGTCTTGCTCAAAAAGCACAAAATAACAAAGTGAAATAACAACTACCTAAAGCTATAGCAAATCTAGAATCCTCCTAAGACCCATAGATGAAACATGCCTCTCGAACACACGTTCAGGAAAACTCTTAGTAAAAGGGTCAGCAAGGTTCTCGTCTGATGCTATCTTTGCTACCAATGTATCTCCTCTTTTAATTATGTCACGGATCAAGTGGTACTTTCTCTGTATGTGTTTTTGTCTCTTGTGATACCTTGGTTCCTTGGACTGTGCTACTGCCCACTGTTGTCACAGTAAAGTGTGATAGGACAATTAACACCTGGTATCACCTGAAGGTCCGTTAGGAACTTCTTTAACCATGAAACTTCCTTTGCAGCCTCAGAAGCAGCTACATACTTAGCCTCTGTGGCAGAGTCAGCCACACATGATTGTTTTACACTTCTCCAACAAATGGCACCGCCATTAAGGGTGTACACATATCCCGAGGTGGACTTACTTGAGTCAATATCTCCTTGGAAATCTGAGTCCGTATAATCAATGGTTTCAAGACTCCCACTAGAATAGACCAACATATAATCTCTCGTTCTCCGTAGGTACTTGAGTATATGTTTAACCGCTACCCAGTGTTCCTCTCCATGATTAGATTGGTACCGGCTTACTACTCCCACTGCATAACATATATCTGGTCTGGTACAAAGCATAGCATACATGAGACTACCTACTGTTGAAGCATAAGGTATCATACTCATGCGTTCTCTCTGCTCAGGAGTTTTAGGAGATTGCTCCTTAGAGATGAATCCCATGGCTGAAGGGTATAATTCCCCTCTTGGAATTCTCCATGCTAAACCTGGCAAGTATTTTGTCGATGTATTTAGCCTAGGATAATGCCAAAACCCTATTCTTCCGGTCTCGCAAGAGTTTAATACCAAGAATATAATTGGCTTCCCCCAGGTCCTTCATATCAAAATGCTCGCTCAGCCAGGTTTTTATGCCTAACAATACCTCTGTATTATTTCCGATAAGGAGTATATCATCCACATAAAGTACCAGAAAAGATACCGCATTACCTTGTTGGGTTAATGTGCTCTTTAGTCACTTAAGCCCAATAAGGCTAAAATGAGACTACAGCCCAAGAACTCTATGGCCCATGTGGTTTAGGGTTAGGTCTTGGATGTAGTAGTATATAAACCCACTTTCACCTGCTTGTGACGGCAAGTAACAAAAATGAGGTTTTCATCAGAAACAAACCCTAGAGGCAGACATTCATCATCTGAACAGTTGCCCACACAACCATCCTATCCCCCTCGTGAGATAGTCTGGAAGATCGATCATATACGACTGTTCGTGGAGAAGCTTTCAGATCGCTGCATCTTTCCAGGTAATCAAAACGATGAAGGTTTTAACTTTTCCTATATCGTGTCGTTACGATTCGCTTCCGCGTTTCTGGTGAGTTTCCTGCAATTGGTATCAGAGTCGAATCGCGATGAGGAAAAGAACAAGTTTTGATTTTATTTCATGTGATTAATTTCGGATTTTTCAAAAAAATATTTTTTGAAAATATGGCATCTTTTTCTATATTTGTTATTTATTTCATGGTAATTATTCGTTTATAATTCATATTTGATATTAGTTTTAATTTCAATCAGTTAATCGCTTTAATCCATGGTTCGATTCTCTCGTGTATTTCTTGATTTGTAACAAGGAGGCTAATCCCATATGATTAGGTTTCCTCCTTGTTGTTTTTATTTTTTTTTGGAATTTCTATGTATTTTTCGAATTTCTGTAAAAGTTGGAGATCAAGAAACTGCGAAGAAGATGAGCATTCAACACTGTCAAACATTTTTCGTGGACCTCTGGACCTCGGATTTGGACGATCCATATATGAATGGAAAGAGGACGGAAAGACGAGCAAAGTGGTGGGAGGACCGACGCCATAAGCGCCGCCACAAGTGGCTGCGAGTGGCCGTCACGCGCCAGCCAAGGAGCCGCGCGTGAGGGCGCGTGGGACACCCTTTTTGGGTGGTTCCGGCGGCCGTGTTCTCGTCTCCCCGTGGCGGTCCTTCCCCTGGGTTTTCGTGCTGAGATGACTTCGGCTGATGGCGTAGCAGAAGTGATGACTAGGGTTCCTCTTTTGTGTTCTAGGGTTTCTAGCCAAGGATTGGGTCTTTGGGCTTTTGGGCCCATAGATACCCTAAAAGGGCTTGAGACAGATACTATGAGCTGGACGAAAGAGGAATTCCAAAGTTGTTATTTTTAATTTTTTTTTTAGGAAAGCCATGAATTAAAGTTATTTGTTTAATTATTTAATGCTTTTATTGAATTGTATGAATTATATCTGCGATTATATCATCATTTTGATTACCTGGAAAGATGCAGCGATCTGAAAGCTTCTCCACGAACAGTCGTATATGATCGATCTTTCAGACTATCTCACGAGGGGGATACGATGGTTGTGTGGGCAACTGTTCAGATGATGAACGTCTGCCTCTAGGGTTTGTTTCTGATGAAAACCTATTTTTTGTTACTTGACGTCACAAGCAGGTGAAAGTGGGTTTATATACTACTACATCCAAGACCTAACCCTAAACCACATGGGCCATAGAGTTCTTGGGTTGTAGTCTCATTTAAGCCTTATTGGGCTTAAGTGACTAAAGATCAGCACATTAACCCAATATTATTAAGGCTTTTGATAAGGCAGCTGCTTTATCAAAAGCATCTTTACATCTGAATGGTTGAGGTTAATGTTTGCCCACTCACCAGTCAACTCCATGGCTCAGAAATTGAAATTTTGAATTTTATCAACCTTGTGATAACGGCTTCTTTTCCCTGATCCATTATCAAGGAATACAATCTGGTAACCATTTGAAGAATCACTGGAATGTATATCCACTGTAATCAAACAGAACAAAATATAAAAATCAAAGAAAGCAACATAGATATTTAGTAAATTATATATTGACTAAAATAAAAGTTGTTTACCTCCTTCCTCAAATTCACTAAGATCTTGAATAATACCCTTGAATTCATTTATATTCACGGACATCTCTTGTTCAAATTCCTTGTACATCCAAGTTCCATGCTCATCGACAGATCCCAATGTGAACAATGAAGAATCAGGAGTGAACATATGTCTCCATTTCAGTTCTAAAATATATTTGAAGTAAAAAAAATTACGCTAGATCACGAGTAGAACTGATAAATAAGATAGATAGGACCACATTTTGCTAGTGTTTCCCTTAGCTACAAATAAGAAGAATCTTTTCCCAATGCACGAATTCAAACGATGAATTAGAACCTCTAGGAGTCCTCCTCATGAAACCCTATCAGAGCGCTCTGACACCTTCATATTTAAAATTCTAAAAAATCATGAGTTGTCGCGAGCTCCCTCTTATTTATAAAAATCGACAACTCGCCTCAGCAAGTACAATATTCCCATTGACTACTAGAAGTAGCAATTAACAAATTTCGGTGACTTCATATATCTTTCATGCAATTTCCCAAAACTATCATAGGTTTTACGTCTTGAATCTTTTTTAATTAGTAGGCCCTGGATATCCATCGTAGACTTCCCGAATGAGCTTTTAAGTTGGCTGAATAAAAATCAATGAGAGAAGAATAACAAGTACCTGATCAACCCACACCCTTAAGGAAGGGGAAGTAAAGTTTCCGTATGTGCTATTGCACCCCTCTAAGATTCTACATATGAATATCTCTTGCAAAGATTAGGAACAAAAGCGCGATGTGCTAACAGTTCTCCTTTATCATTCCATTTTGATAATCCTTCACCACCATCTTTTGGGAGAAGGATTCGATTGGAGCGTTGAGAATATACATATAAGGAGATAGTTGAAGATGTAACTTGGCGAAATTAGGGTTTGAGATTATTGAGCGCCATGACTTGGACGCACACTTTAAAGTTTAAACACGCCACAGATTTGATGGGCCATGCGTACAAGGATTTTCTCTTTCAACTCTTCAGGAAGATTCTCCATGGTTGCCTCTGGTTGCATCAATCTGTAACGAAGACGAAGCATCATAGAGAGAGAACAAATTAGGATACTGAAAATTACAATAAAATACATGCAAGAATTAATATTAATATTTATTATAAAATGGCTCTTTGGCCTGCCCCGTTTCGTGATATGTCTTCTTTATTGATTATTTCTTTCTGCCACCGCCTAATTTTTCTTTCTTCTTTTCCAGATTGACAAAATTTGAGAAAGTTTTGAATGATAGAAAATACATAGATTTTATATAAAATCTGAGAAGGATAATTTGGTAGATTTAGAATCTAATTTTTTTGCCCTTCAAATTTTTAGAAAGTAGATATAGGCATACCAGGTTCAGAGCAGATAAGCAAGTAGAAAATGCACCACAAGAGAGAGGTGGAAAGAAATAATACTCCCAAATATCAATGGTTTTCCACTGTGTGTCTTTCAATTAATGGAACATTCCTACTTCAAGACTTCTTGTTTTAAAATATTCACCAATATATATCTATCAAATAGTGATTATGATTGATTTATCATAATCACTCACAATATCTTAATTAATAAGATAGTGTTGGATCTAGGGGCCATCAATTCAAATTTAATTATTTATTTGTTAAATTGAGTTTAACATATATTAAATTAAATATAGTAATTTAGTAATTTAATATTGTTAGAAAATAAAGAAAGAGAAGAGAGAAACGTACAGAATTGGGCATTTAGCTGCCGGATATTCATCACTTAAGAAAAAGACAGTGGCCAACTAGGTCGACGATAATTTAAGAAGGTGCAATATATTACTCCCAAATTAACCGTCAACAATCGTATTATTAATGCGGACAATTTAATTAAATTCTCATTTAATTTATACTTGAATCAGTTGCAAAACTTAAAAAAATAATTCGGCCCATCAAGGACAACATTGTTATTAAGCTCACGAGTTGACTCTCCGATTTCACCGTTTTTTCATTTCTAGTTTACAAAATCGAGTCAAGTCACTAATAAACTAAGTTAAACTCATGAGTTCATATGCCGAGTTTACCATTTTTACGTTTCTAACTTACAAGAATGTATTAACTCACCTTTAAACTTGTATTAATTTCTTCAATTTAATTATGCTGGTGGCTTTATATATAAATTTTATAGAAATTTCTTTATTATATATGATAAATTATGAATGTTAAGGGATTTAGTTTCAATTATTTGGATTTAAATATATTTAAATCAAACTGTTATATTCTTTATATTTTAATTATATACTATTAGTACCGATTTAATGGTGAAAATAAACTCTTAGGAGTTTATGTCACTACCACGTATGAGTTTGACAACCTTGAAGGACAAACCCTCCAACAAATATATTTTTATTTAACTAAATAAATTTATGAAATATTTTTGCCCAACAAGAGTATATTCGCAATCCAATCAAAATAATTTCTGTTTTTTTTTTGGACTGAAACAACAAAAACAATTTCAATTCTTAAGGCCTTTTGAAATACATATTAAACACTACCCTGACTTGGTTCTCGAGCCTAATTCCTCCCTTGAAACAAAACTCTTGGCCGATTATTATCATATATAGTGGATCACAAAAAGAATCATGTTGGGTGACCCAAAATTTCATCCCTTGCAATAAAAAATAGAAATCCCTTACCAATAGGGTAGAATCTAGCGGAAAAAGCTAATTTCTCTCAATGTGACGAACTAAAGTTCGAATCTCCACGGGGAGAAGTTTTCCACATTTAGTATCAAATAGTAGTGTCTCAAATAGGATTATCTCCAATAGGAAGATACGTGTGCCTAGCCAAAATAAAAAATAAAAAGAAATCAGTTGGCAAGAATAATGAAAAGAAAAATCTCCAATATCTCGTCCTCTCGCTCAGGCGATTTGCTCAAACGTGTAGGGTCTTGGGAGCAATATTTTAAAGGAAAAATTAATCTGCTGGTCTTTATAGTTTCACTCAATTTTGAATTGACTCCCTATGGTGTTTTTTATCTTTTTATTCCATCCTTATAGAATTTGCTTAGTTAATGGTGGAGGTGTTTCTGTTTAGATTCTGTTAGTTTAAGCTGAAAAAGGGGGTGATGTGGCACAGAACCGCATCTAACTAATCACACACTGATTGCCACATAATTTTGCATTGCCAAGAAATTTTTTTTTTTTGGTATAAAAAAGTTTAGGTGGGGGTAGACACCGGTACCCCATCAGAGTCAGGGCATACCTCTAAGGTCAAAGAGCACTTACAGAAGTACTTACAGATTGCCCATCAATGAAGCCCTTACATCGACTAGTGGGTATCGAACCTCTTCTTTTTTGGGATGAAAGCCGACTTCTTAGCCAACTGTATCAATCTCATTAGTCATTGCCAAGAAAATTTTTCTTTTTTGGTAAAACATTGCCAAGAAATTATTAGCATATCTAGATTGAGCCTGAGCCCAAGTGTCTATAAGTATTAGGAGAATTGAGGCCCACTATTAGTGCTCGTAATGTAGTTCTTTTCTAGATCCGTCGCCTGATGAGTTTGCAATGGGATTTAAGGATTGCTTATATTCTTAGGCAACAAAATCGAGTGGCTGATTGTCTAGCTAAGAATGATATATCTGATTGTTTTTTCTTTGATAGCTGTCCTGCTTATCTGTGGACCTTGGTTGCTAACGACTGTATGGGAATTTATTCCCTAACTCCCTCTATTTTAATGTAAAGGCTCTGCCTCCTTTTACACCAAAAAAAAAAAAAAATTCAGTAAAGATTTGCGTCTGGAATTTTTTTGGCCAACAATGTGAATCCAAAAATTTGAATGTTTTAATCATAACTTTAAATTTTAAATTTTAAATTTATCTAAATTCAAAATATAATGATACTAAATTTTATCATAAATTATAGTGTAATACCCTAAAAATCACACTTAAGGTAAATATCAAAAATTGGGAAATATACCTATTGAAAATAGGTGGATATGAGGTCTCAAACACCTTGTATTAAGTTTACCTTGTTGTTAGGGTAATTTCCCTTGAAATTAGATAGTTTGCAATTAGGTCCCTAAAACGTTTGGGAATTTGCAAATAGGTCCCTAAACACATTATGGGTTATAAATACCTGCGAAAGCTATAAAAGAGGCAAGTAAAAATCTATTTGAAATAGGGAAAGATATTGTCCCTAATTTAGGTAATTTATTAAGTTACAAACTTGGAGAAATTGTAGAAGAATACCCAAAAAGGTATTGAAATGACCGTAATACCCCCGTAGATGCTAAGATAATACAGAACACATGGAAACAAATGTGTCAGTATAAAAGTTATGAGGTAATGAGGTGTGATAATTAAGAAAATTATCAACTATTGATAAGAAAGTAATTAAGTAATATTGGGCTAATTACTTAAGCATAAGCAAGGAAAATTCAGAGATGATTATGTAAAGCTCAAAAATGAGTGGAGAAAGGTTTAAAATTAGTAAAAATATATTTACTAATTAATTGGAAATTTTGGAGAAAAATAGTTGAGTTTAGGTATTTTTAAGCCTAAATGCAAGAATGGACCAATAGGAAACTTTTGTAAAAATTATGTAAAAATAATTATTTAATTATTTGAATAATAATTAAATAATTAATTAAAAATAATAAATAAATAGGGAAAAATGCATATAGGCATATTTTTGGAAATAAGGAAAATAAATTCTAACTCAACATTTAGGAATGGGTTTGAATTTATTTTGACATATTTGGAATCAGTGAATTATTTCCAAGAGATTGGTAGTTCCGAAAACGAATTCTGACACCGGACACGTTCGGACACGTTTTTCGAGAAAACTTCAACTGGACTGTTGGAGGCCTATATGGAATCAAAATTTAGGTTAACTTGGACATTTCTGCTAAGTGAGAACATGTCTTCAGAGTTGTAAATCCAGAATTTTGTGAATTCTCCGAAATCACGCGAATCGGGTACCGATCGGGGAAAATGATTGAACAAGTTGCAATTAAAGGATTTTTTGATTTTCCAAACAAAGCCTTAAATTTGCCAAACAAGGCCCTTGTTTTTGCCTATAAATAGATGCCTTCCCCTTGAGAAATTTCACACCTTTTCTTCCTTCTCTTGGCCGAAATTTTTGGCTGAGAAAGAAGAGAAATGAGCTCTGGGGGAATTGTGCAGCGAAGCCCTGCAGAATTGTCCGGAAAGTCTTCAACGGGTAAGTCTTTCGATCTTTAGTTTTTAGTTCGAAAGATAGTAGAATTGTTAGATAGTTTTAGGAAGTAGGGAATGAGATTCCTACTATTGTTTTTAGGCCTCATTGCATTGAAAAATGCCTGACGAGGTAAAAACTTGGTAGGGATCGAGTACCTGAAAAGTTGTAGTTTTTATAGCTCTTTCAAAATTAAGGGTAGTAATGCTAGAATAGCCTTTAAATTTTCAAGTATGATTGGGTATCATATGGGAGGGCTATTTTAGTCATTATTTTTGAAAATCATAGTTGCGTCGAAGTTCTGGCAAAATTTCGGGAAGAAAATTTGTCAGAGTAACGAAGTGCTGGCGAAATTCCGCCAATTAGGGGTAGAAGGGCAAAATGGTAATTTTTACCTAAAATGCCAGTTATTGTGTCAAATCACTAATGGAAGTGATATTGCTCTTATAGGACGTCAGAAATCCTAGTTTGCTGCCGTTACGCTGTCCGACAGGACGTTTCGCTGTTTTCTGTCAAAACGACCGTTTTCCATAAAACGTGCCAGAATACCGTCAAAGAAGGTACGTTCGCGTACTGGTAACCTTAACGCTGATGTTTATCGTATGCGTATATGTTGTTTGATGATCTGTTGTGTGTTTATGTACTATTGGTGTAAGTACGTTCGCGTACTGTAACACTAACTCTGATGGATATTATGTACGTATGTGTACTATGTGTATTGTATGCCTAATGTGGTAGTTGATAGCTCTGTGATGTGTTATGTGCTGTTATTATGATTAAGCCTGCGGGGTATTGGGATGTGATTGCTAGGTGTGAAATGTTGGCTAGGTGTGAGGTGCTTGGTGTGAACAAATGCTTGGTGTGAATCAATTGCTAGGTGTGACGTATCGTAGGGGTTTATGTATTGTTAGGATATGTTTGATTGTATAATACATATGTTGTATACTGTATATGTAAACATGAGGTTAACTGTTACCTGAGATCCGGTGCGGATCTCAGCTCTTAACATATCGTCAAGCTCCGTTCCGCTCAAATGCTCTACTCTGATGTTTTCAAATGATGTTTGAAAAAAAAAAAAATTTATACTGCTTGTGAAAAGTCGGGACGTTACATATAGCTTCGTATTATTTTCTTAAATAAAAATTTTCAAAAAAGAAAAAAAAAAAAAAGCATGACTTCATGCCCGTTGAAAAAGTGATATTGCAAATTAATCAACCGGGAAAAAAAAACACACACACACACCAGCCCTCCCAATTTATTATTAGAATTTAGAATTTTACAAAATTGATATATTATAACTTCCTAACCAAGATCAATTATTTCTCTTAAATTGAAAGATCATAAATCAATTAAAAAATATAGAGTTTCTGAATAAGCTTTTGGTCCACGGCGTAACTATTTTAATGTACCCATTTAGAAATTAATATGTGTGTAATATAAAACAAGATCATGTCTTTTTTGGGATTTTGGTCTCCTTTTAAAGATTATAATTCTTTGTTAAAGTATAATTTTAGTCCTTCAAATTTTACCTAAGACATATTTTTAGTCTCTTAACTTTATAAAATATATTTTTAGTCCTATATTTCTAACACGGTTATTGTTGTTAATAGAAAATGGGGGTTGACACAAGTGGTAAGCGGCTTGTGTTGCTTAAACAAGGTCTCAAGTTCAAGCCTTGTGAATGCAGAAAAGCCCCGCTGGGAGACTCATCCACCATAGCTAGGTGCGCGACTTAGGTCGAAGCTCTGGATACCGGATAGGCAACCGAAAAAAAATGAAAAAAAATGTTGATGTAAGAAACTCAAGTCCTAGATACCGGATGGGCAACTGGAAAAAAAAAAAAAAAGATGTTGATGCAAGAAACTCTAGTCCTGGATATACCGGATGGGCAACCGAAAAAACAAAATGTTGATGCAAAAAACTCAAGTGATAATTGTGCAGCTAACAAAGTATATTTAAGTTTTAATTTTCTTAATATAATATATTTAGATTATTAAATTAAAATAAATCGACAAATCGCTCTAAATGAATCTAGGTTTTAATATTAATATTATTAAACTAATATATCATTATTAAACTAAAATTTCTTAATACAATGGAGGTTTTGATATTGATTGCTTCATTAGGTTTCTAGATATTTTTTAATTTATACATATTTTAAATTCAAGATTAATAGCATTTAATTATACAACTATTATTTGAGTTTGTTGCATCAGTATTTTTCGTTAACTAGCAACATAATGATGTTGGAATTATAGTACTAAAGGTATACTTTATAAAGTTAATAAACCAAATATATACCTCATGCATGTGGTGCACTTTAGCCATAAATTCTTTTTCGGCGGGTTCTAAACTAGTTAAATTAAATAGTACTCATAAGTCATAACTATAGGAAACTGGAATATTAGCAGAATATCTATTGCTTCTTCCCAAATCAACCGTTAACAATCCTTATTATTCCGGCCAAAAATATCATTATTATAAACGCCGACAATGTAATTAAATTCTCATTTAATTTATACTTTAATCTGGTGCAAAACCTAACTAAAATAATTCGGCCCATCAAAGATAAATCCAAAGTCCAACAATAGGGGTGAGCATGGTGCCCAGATGCCCTGTACGCCCGCCCGAACCCAGTAAAAAATTGCCTTGCCCAGCCCTAAAAAAGTGGCCCGAAAAAAATTTGGGCAGTTTTAGGTTGGACCAATAATTGGGCCGGGCATCGGGCAAGGGGTCCTGCTCTGCCCATTTGGCCCTACCTAAAAAATTAAATATATTTAAATAAATATTATTCTATATATACTATTTTATTTAAGATATATTATATTATTATGTCTAAATGTATTATATTATACTTCAGGTATCTCTAAAGCTTTGAAATTCTGTAAAGTATGAACTAAAATCTTTATGGAGCAGGGCAATGCATTACTACTTGGGCAGGGGAAGCTCGCCCTACCCTGCCCAAAAATGATTAGGGCTTTTATCGAGTAGGGCTGGGCATCAGGCTGCAAAATGCAGCCCGTTCATTCTTCGGGCTAGGTATCGGGCAGGAGTCTCGCCTTACCCAGCCCTACCCATGCTCACCCATGGGCGGACCTAGGTTCATTGTGGGGGGGGGGGGTGTAACATCCCAACTTTTTACAAGCAGTATAATTTTTTTTTTTTTTCCAAAACATCATTTCAAATCATCAGAGTAGAGCAACAGAGCGATTGAGTAACGGATATGTATATATAAAACGCCGTAAGTCCGGGCCGGTTACAACAAAGGGTACGTAAACCGCGTGGTTCTAAAGTATTTAACAAAAGAAAGGCTTCCACTGAACAACAAAAGAAAGTCTTCACTAGGGTCTTCTACTCGGCCGCTTGCCTCTCTCCTCGGTCATTGGTCCTCCGAAACCTGACGCTATGTTAAGGGCTGAGATCCGCACCGGATCTCAGGTAACGATTAACCTCATATTTACATACACAACATATGAACTACAGACAATCATTTCAACAACAGTATATGTTCACTCATCGCCCAAGAGCATGCATACACATATCGCTCAATAGCATGTATACATATATCGCCCAATAGCATGCAGATATATCGCCCATAGCCAACGTAAACATATCAACAGTACATAAACATATCACAGAGCTATCAACTACCACATACAATACACCTAGCACATACATGCATACCATAAACATCAGATTAGTGTTACAGTACGCAGACGTACGTACTCTAATAGTACATAAACACACAACATACATAAAGTCATCATCTATCACATACAATACACATATCACATATATGTATACAATAAATATCAAAGTTAGTGTTACAGTACGCGAACGTACATACCCTAACAGTACATAGACATACAACACAGCTATCAGCTATCACATACAATACACATATCACATATATGCATATCATAAACATCAGCGTTAGTGTTACAGTACGCGAACGTACACCTTCGTTGACGGTAAACGGTGTTTCTGTCGGTATACGGCACGACAGTAGGTCAAAACGGAATCAGGGATATCCTATCAACATAACAATGTATTTGTTAAGGATCTATCATTACGACGGACATTTTTAGTCAAAATGACTATTTTACCCCTGACCCCCTAATTGGCGGAATTTCGCCAGCACTTCGTTACTTTGACTTTAATTTTCTAAAATTTCAACATAACTCTTACTCCAACATCATTTTCGAAATATAAATCATATTAATTAATGATTTACATCATAACAGGCATTTTAGGTAAAAATTACCATTTTGCCCTTATTCCCCTAATCGGCGGAATTTCGCCAGAGCTTCGCTATTTTAACTCTAATCTTCCAAAATTTTGCCAGAACTCTGAACCCATCATGATTTTCGAAATAATGACTAAAATACCCCCTATCATATGATATCTAATCATACTTGGAAGATTAAAGACTAATATAGCATTTCTACTCTAACTATTGAAAGAACTACGAAAGCTTAAGTACCGAAAAACTTACCCAGAGCTTCGCTGCAGATTTTCTCCAGAGCTCCTCTCTCTAAAACCTCTCTCTACTTTCTAAATTCTCAAGAGAGAATGGTCTGAAATTTCCAAAGGAGTTGCTTGCTATTTATAGAAGAAGTTGTGAGGGCATAATAGTCTTTTTCCATATTTCAACTTTCATTTTAAACCATGGAAATTAGGGGTTTTGGTGGATGATTTGCAGCCATGGAACACACCATTTTCGTTCAGCTCCCTCCATGAGTCACCAACTTGTGACAACTTGCATATTCTAGAAGCTTTAGACCGATAAAGTTCCCGATCGGTGTCCGTTTCGCAAATCTCAAAATTCTGAATTCATAACTTTGAAGATCTTCTCTTTCTCATCAATAATATCTAATTTAACTTTGATTTCGGTCTCTTACAGGGTTCCAACACTCCAGTTGAAGTTTTCTCGAAAAACAAAATGTGACTATCTGCATTTTTCCCTATTTCGTCTTATTAGGAAAATGCGCTAACGACCTCGGAATTAACTTCCGGAAGAGGTCACTTGAAGGTAAAAACTCACTGATCAATATTTTACCTTGACTTTGGAAATCTCATTCCTAGTCCTCTAGATAGGATCCGTTTCTTATTTATTTTTTACTATTTACTTTAATTAATTATAATATAAAATATTGAAAACTTACAACCTAAGTTATCATAATATCCTTTCAATTCTTATCCTATTTTTCTCACATAATTCGGTCAAAAATTTCTGGTCTTTTTTTATTTTTTTATTTATTTTTTCACAAAATGTTCCTAATTGGTCCATTCTTGTATTTAGGCTTAAAAATACCTAAACTCATCTATTTTCCTTCATATTTTCCAATTAATTAGCAAATATGTTTTTACTAATTCTTGGCCAAAAACCACTAATTTTAGGGTCTTACATAATTATCTTCGAATTTCCTTCGCTTAAGCTTAAGTAATTAGCCAATAATTTCCTAATTACTTTCTTATCAATAGTTGATAATTTTCTTACTTAAGATGCCTCATTACCTTATAACTTTTGTATTGACATCTTTGTTTTCATGTCTCTGCATTATCTTAGCATTTACGTGGGCATTATGGTCTTTTCAATGCTTTTTGAGTATTCTCCTTCAATTTCTCCAAGTTTGTAACTTAATAAATTACCTAAATTTAGGGACAATATCCTTCCCTATTTCAAATAGATTTTTACTTGCCTCCTTTATAGCTTTCACAGGGTATTTATAACCCACAATGTGCTTAGGGACCTATTTGCAAATTTTCAAACGTTTTAGGGACCTAATTGCAAATTATCTAATTTCAAGGGAAATTACCCTAACAACAAGGTAAACTCAATACAAGGTGTTTGAGACCTCATATTCACCTATTTTCAATAGGTACATTTCCCAATTTTTGATATTTACCCTAAGTCAGATTTTAGGGTATTACAGGGGGGAGTGCCCCCAAAAATTTGGGATATTTCTAAAAAAAAAAAAATCAAGTTAATGGAGTTAGAATTAATAACTTGAATATAATGGTTTAAAATTTTCATGAGCATTAACATTATTTATCTACTTTCCTTGAATTAATACATGTTTGAATGATTGTTCACCCTTAAATTAAATGTCCACCCTTAATATATCAAGATTGCACTCCGTAATCGGATGGGGATGAATGGTTGAATGATTGTTTAATACCTTATATTGAAAAATATGTATTTGATAGCATTGATAATAAGGCAATTATGATAGAATTCCAAAACATAAGGCCTAGAATGATGACATTATAATTATTTTTATTATAATATAATATATTTTTTTATTAAAATATATGTGCTTGAACTTATTGAGTGTTCACCATTCATTATAATTTATATAGCTGCATTTCTAACAGTATTTAGCCTTGCTTTTCTAAATGAAAAGTTTGTAAAATAATTTCCTCTTTTATTACATCATCAATATTCACTTGATTTCATAAATATTTTTTTTTCTTGTTTATATTCTTTTGTTTTTTAATGCATTTAAAACTTTCCTTAAAAAGAAAAAAATTTCAGGGGCACCCCCGATTCCCCCCACCAATTGTGCCCCCTCCCGTAATTTCCTCCCACCAATTGTGCCCCCTCCCGTAATTTCCTGGGTCTACCACTGTGCTCACCCATATGGCAACAAATATTATTTGAGTTAAATAAATAAATTTTTTAATTTTTTTTTTCCAACAAGAGTATATTCGCAATCCAACCACATGATAAATTCAATAACTATGACATAATGAAGGGGAATAACATACACGTCATATAAGAGGGGAATCACATACAAGTCTTAAGATATTGAAAAATTACAAGCAAGTCCCTTAAAACATTATATTGCATTGAAGTGATCTCATGCAACCTAGGCTATAGATTAATTCGAAAAGATAAAGATAAAATATCGCTTTGTTCTTTGTTAATTTAAACAATCAATGATAAGTCATTGAGAAACCAAAGACAAGTCAGGTGTCACAATGACAAATCATTGAACAACGATGACAAGTCTAGGTGTTACAAACAACTTAATGACTTGTTTTTAATTGTTTAATAACCTGTCATTGTGACACCCTAATTTCTTGTTTTTTTTTTTTTGAACAATACACCCTAATTTCTTGTTGATCACTCGATCTTTTCTCATTTTGAATTGGTTTGCTTTAGATCCCATGAGATTTTAATGTAATTTGATGATTTTAAGGGATGTGCTTATGATTTCTTCTCATCTTTAGGATCTATATGTAATTTTTTTCCCGAGACCTATATGTAATTTTTTTTTTTGCCCGGGAGGCCGGGACATATATGTAAATCCTCTTATAATAAATACCAATAATAAATTACAACTTTTTTTTTTTTTGCCAGTAATAAATGACCACTTAAAAGATAAAAAATTTGGTCCACGGAGAAATCAAACTCAAAACAATTACATGAATGGATGTCCTTAATAAATCTGGTATTGGGAGCCTTCGACGTGTTCTCCGGTATACGGTATACGGTATACATATCTAAATATGAATTTAAAAAGATAAGTAGGAAAAGAATATCTGTATGTAATTTAATATATATATATATATATATATATATATGAACTTAAAAATAATTACTGTTTTATTTGATTTAGACGCTTATATCTAAATCTAAATATGGATAGACAATTTAAAAAGATAGGAGAATAAAGATTATATGTAATTACAAAAATATTCCTAATTAGTCAGAATAGAAATAATATATGCTATTTGGAAAAGATTAATGAATATAAATAATATATATTCCGTTGGCAAAACAATAAATAATATCTATTCGCAAAATATTTTTAATATCTTTCCGTTAGATTATCTAATTTTAAATTTAAAAGAAAAATGGTTCAGGTTATAGATCCGAGTCAGCATAGCCTCAAGATATAAATAACGAGTGTCGTTATATTTTTCACAAGGAAAGAACAGTCCAGTTCGATTACAAAACTTGATTCTTTTCATTCCTTTTTCCTCAATTTTTCTCAGAGAATATTCCACCCATCGATCTCACCTTTCTTGAGAAAAGTTCGCTTTTGGTTCTCCTTTCCACCACGAGTCTTGAAAATTTCCCGATGGCCGTGGCGAATTTTCTCGCAGTTCACACCGCCATTGGAGCCGCCGCGAACGGTATCGGAGTCGGAAAGCTTCTACTTCCAAGTTTCCATGCTCTCAGTAGACTCTCTCTGATTGATTCATATTCGGAGGCATCATCATCTTCTTCTTTTTGTTCACCGTCGGCCAGAGTTCGGCAAATCTCATCGGTGTGCAGTAATGCGGTGCACGCCGTCGCCGCGCCGCCTCTCAGACTTAATATATGCAGAGTACCTCGACGGAGCCTTCTCCGCAGAAAACCACGAACGAAGCGCAGATTACCCGGGGATGACTCCGCCGAGAATCTCGGGGACGAGGGGCTCTTTGACGGTGGCGGTGGTCCGTTCGACGACGGTGGTTTTGGTGGCAGTAGTGGTGGTTGGAATTATAATAGATTTGGTGAAGGGCGTGATGACGGCGATGAGTCGTCGTCTTCGTGGCGAGACGCTGTTTTTCTCATGGTGTATCAGGTGGTGTCCTGGATCATGCTTTTGGAATGCCTCCATTTTGCGTTCAAGAAAATTGTCCGGCCGGCTGCGAAGGGCATTGTGGGTGCTGCTATAGATAAACTTCATAGGAAACTTGGCGCCAAAGAAATTCATACTTTTAGGGACGTGGACTAGTAGCTGGGATGATTCGTGTGTGTGTGTATGTTTATCGTACATAATTCTCATTTAATTTATAGTTTCTAAATTTAGTTGAGCTAGATAATATTGTTGGCAAAAAAAAAAAAAAGCTAAATAAGATAACTTGTTTTTCCTAAAACACCATAATCAGCTTTCTTAATCTCTCCACTTAATTAGGTCATAAATTAAGAATGGGGACGGTTATGAAAAATAGATAACAGGAAATGTAGTTACACAATATTTTATAAATTAATAATAATGGAGGTAAGTACAAAATATTTAATTTAATGTTTTGATCATTTTCTTAGAAATCTAAGTGATTTTTTACATAACAACACATTTATAAATACAAGGCCTCTCACCCCTGCATTATAGGGCCTGGGCTAGTTTTTATAAGTAGTACTACCTCTAATCCTTAGTATAAGATATTGTTCATATTAATGGACACTAAAAATCGATTAACCAGCAGGATTAGTACTTAGTAGCTATTTATCCATCCAACTAATAGTCTAAAGTACGTACGTGTGTGTGCTTTCTTGCTCGTGCATGTTTCTTTCTCAAAAGTCTCAGTATTGACTATATATCATGGCTATGTTATATATATTTCCTTGCTCATATTGGTTGCATTATTAAGTTGATCTTCGTCCATGTCCATTTTTTGAAAATTTCTCATTCATTTTCGTACCTTCTTTTATTCAGAAAATTAGAAGTACCACCCTCGTATAGGACATTGCAGCAGATGCACAATTAGCAGACATGATTAATAATTCTTAAGAACGCCTAGTAAGTTAGAATTATGAATTCAATTTGTTGTCTCATTTACAACATCGATTAATAGCGAACCAAAGTTTAAATCCTCATTTAAAGAGATGGCGGTCATTCCTCAAACAGGTCTTCAATAAGATAATAGTTAAGCTTATAAAAAAAAAAAAAAATACACGGATTAGTCTGCCACCGAAGTTCTCCTTTTGTTTTGCATTGAATAATCCGTTTCTAAGGTTTGAGTCGTAAATCAGTAGAATATGCTGTGCACAAAGCATAATCATGAGGAACTGTTTCTATTTAGATTTATATTCCTTGGAAAAGAGGAAAAACATATATGTTGGGCCTATATTCTACTTCTTGAGGGAAGTATTATCTTTATGATGATTAAGACAATAATGCTTTCTGGACAAGTCTTCTAATTTTCCAATTTAGTAATGATAAGCTGAAATTGGAGGCGTACGTGATTTAAAAGGAAAGAATATCAGCGTAATCAAAACAAAGTCATGCTGAAACAAATAACAAAAACGACATATATATATTGGGCCATCTACCAAAAAGACTTGGGCCAAACACATAACAAGTCAATACCAAACCAAAATTATATTGAAACATGAACATAATCTAGCTTAGGAGGGTCACCCCTTATGTGGGCCTCTGCAATACTCGAACCGGATTAGTCGGCCGTCCAGACCAGATATCAGAGTGTGTTCCCACCATAATTAGATTCGCGACCCGGATCGGATTAGTCAAAGCGAAGCTCTGGATATCGGATGGGCAACCAAAAAAAAAAAAGAGAACATGATCAAAAGTTACCATCAATGGGGATGAGTCTTACGTAATGAGTTAGTCTCTCACATACCAAACTTCGAATTTTCGCTTCAAGATGTACTCACGTTTAATATCCAATCATACCTTAAAAAGATTGTCATCAATAGGAATATGCTTATGCCTATCGCGCCATGCATAAATGAAAGGAGACCACAGTTTTTCTCCCAAGGGTAAAGCACCAAAAAATTGAGTATAGGAGGAGAAATTGAGTCTTCCAACTTTTATCTATACCTTACCTCATTCTTTCTCACTGTCACCCTGACTTTATATATATATAGGCTCACCATAGTCTAAAAGCAAGGCGTTTGAACCTGCTCTACATGGGAATTTAAGACTGAAAGTATATATATATAAATCCATCTCAGCCTTGGTTACCCTGCATCCCAAGCTCTATGATGCATCCTTCAGCATCACAACAATTGAAGGACCCGAACCCTCTCTATTTGTGAGAGTGTCCGACCCTTCGACCATTTAACCCACAGATCACAGAGGAGTGTTACCCTGAGTTAGTTTCAGCCTTTTAGGTTTAATGGTAACAAAAATATTGGCGGCTTTTGTGGCCAAAATTGTGTTCAATTCTCTTTTCTTTTGCCCACGACAATATATGTCGGAAATCTTTTGTAGCAGAAAACAATGAAATCTCGTGATAAGTAAAATTAGACAAATCTTGTGAAAAAATGGCAGAGGCAACTGTAAAGTTTGAATAAGGGAAAAGGTACAGTAACATTTATCAGTATAGAGTCAATCTTTTAAGAAAAGAACTTTACTTTCTTTTCTTTTCAAATAAAAAAAGAGCTGTGGACCTCATAGCTTATAGTCAGAAAAGTTTTTACTTTGAGAGACCCTAATTTCACAACAAAGGCATTATATTGGTTTCCCCCCCCCCCCCTTTTTTTTTCCCCTTTTCCCTTTGTATCCCAACTGTAAAAACAAACCACAATGGGTCTACATTGAGTTATAACAGGCCCAAGTTGCTAAAGGCATAGGCCCACATATCTGTAATATATGATTCTTTTGTATCTAAGACCGGTGTCACAATATTGTACACTTTAGGGCTAGTAACCCTACTATAAATATCAATACAATTAGTTGTGGTCTCTTAGGCCACTATTATATAATTTATCCTATTCTATTTCTTATCTTGGTATCAAAGCCTCTCTAGGCAAAAAGCCATGGCAGATAAGACACCATCTTCAGAATCTTCTTCCAAACTCTTCACACTACTACAAAATATGGATATTACTACCCTAAAAGACGTCCATTTAAAAAAAAAGAAAAAGAAGTAAAAAGTAAAGACTGTGGCATTGTTGTAATTATTTACTTAACTTTAAGACTTTAGACAACCCAAATATTCATTTAGGACGCCTAAATTTTTTTTGACGCCCTAAATATATTTTAGGATGCCTAAAATGTAATATTTGGCGCCATTTAGGATTTTTTGGCGCAAGCAAATTCTTGAAAATTGATTAATGTTGTAAATTACTTGACTTTGAGACTTTAGACAACCCAAATATTAATTTAGGATGCCTAATTTTTGTTTTGACGTCCTAAATATATTTTAAAATGCCTAAAATGTAATATTTGGCGTCATTTAGGATTTTTTTGGCGCAGGAAAATTCTTGAAAATTGATTGATGTTGTAAATTACTTGACTTTGAGACTTTAGACAACCCAAATATTAATTTAGGAAACCTATTTGTTTTTTTTTTGACATCCTAAATATATTTCAGGACGCTAAAATGTAATATTTGGCGCCATTAGGATTTTTTTGGCGTAGGAAAATTCTTGAAAATTGATTAATGTTGTAAATTGCTTGATTTTGAGACTTTAGACAACCCAAATATTAATTTAGGACGTCTAAAATTTTTTTTGACGTCCTAAATATATTTTTTGACGTCCTAAATATATTTTAGGACGCCTAAAATGTAATATTTGGCGTCATTTAGGATATTTTTTGTCAAAAGTATATTTTAGGCGTCCTTAAAAATAATCAGGACGCCTAAATTAAAATTTTAAACATTCTAAAATAAAAATTAGGACGCCAATTTCAGTTTCAATTTTCAGGTTCCCCGCGTGACTCAATAAAAAGGTTTCAATATTATTTTTCATTTTTGCGCTGTGAACCTTCACCTTCACTTCTTCCTCTACACAACTCTCTACCCTCTGCCTCTCTTCTTTTTCATTTTTCACAGATCTTGCTTGCTCTCCGCGTCGGACACCACTCTCGTTCGTCGCGTTGCCCATGGCGGTCGCTCGCCTCGTCACCCACCGTGCTTGCTTGCCGTATCGACCCCGTCGGCCGCTCCCGTCGTTCACTCGCCATCCCAAATCTGTGATTTCTACTCACCGTTCTAGATCTTCGATTTCTACTCACCGTCCCAGATCTGTGATTTCTACTCGCAGTCCTAGATCTGCAATTTCTACAATGTAACTCTTCGATCTACAATTCCTTTTATTTCTTTGTTTGATTTCTATTTATTTATTTATTTGATTTGGTTTGAAGGAGTTGATGAAGCACTGAAACGGTTTCAGGTTTTAGATCTTCACTTTGATTTTTGGCTTGTGAGTTTTGCTATAAATGTTTGTAGATCTGAACTTGTGCTTATTCTCGTTATTATTACCTGGCTTGAAAGTGCAGAAAATTGTAACACTTGCAGCTCCAAAATCGAGTCATCAATACTTGTCAATTGAAGCACCAGCTTCTGGACACGTTATTCCTTCAGTTTATCCTTGTAATTTCTAGGTTCATTCTTCCTTCTAAAGAAACTTTCATCGTCCAACCAAGCGCATCTTCACCTTTGGTTTGGTTTTTTTTTTAAAAAAAAAAATCATATACAACGTCCTGAATGAAAATAAGAACGTCTTAAATAAGACGTCCTGATTTAATTTCAGGACGTCAAAAAGCGTGAATTTTTAACTTCCCCTGTCGAGACGTCCCTCTGAATAGGGACGTTAATTGGGTCTTATTTAGGACGTTTTTTGAGTTTTTTGTAGTAGTGCCAGTTGCTAGAGAAGGCGAGCCTTTAAATGTAGTATCTCCAATTGCTGCTTCCTCACGGATTTCTCGTCCTTCTATGTCTCCTATTCACAACAATAGTCCAGAAAATCAAATAGAAGCTGCTGAAGAAATTCCACATGAACATACTACACAAACAGAGGAGATAAGCTCAGAAAATCAACAACTTACATGCTCAAATAACCAACAAATTACGTTGAGAAAACCACACTCAATGGTCACCAGAAGCAAAGCAGTGATTTCCAAGGCCAAGACTCCCTATATTGGCCTAACCACCACTGAGGCTGCTGAATCAGATGTGCCTAATACAATAACAGAGGCGCTTAGAAATGCTGATTGGAGGAAAGCAATGCAAGAAGAATTTGATGCTTTAATCAAAAACAAAACGTGGAAGCTGGTTCCTTACAATGGTCAAGACAATCTAGTTGATTGTAAGTGGGTACTAAAGAAGAAATTCAATGCTGATGGTACATTACAGAAATACAAAGCCAGACTTGTCGCCAAAGGATTTCAGCAAAGTCCAGGCATTGACTTTGAAGAAACTTTCAGCCCTATACTGAAAGTCTCAACACTCAGGTTTGTGCTCAATCTCGCTGTGACTTTTAACTGGCATCTCAAACATATGGACATAAATAATGCTTTTTTAAATGGTGAGTTAGAAGAAACAATTCTTATGAAACAACCTGAAGGGTTCATAAACTCAAAGGCTCCCAACCATGTCTGTCTGTTGACCAAGGCCCTATATGGTCTCAAACAAGCACCCAGAGCTTGGTTTGAGAAGCTAAAATCTACGTTGCAATGCTGGGGTTTCATACACTCAAAATCAGACTCCTCTATGTTCTTCTTGAAAATTGACAAATTTGTCATGTTTGTCCTAGTATATGTAGATGACATTATCGTCACTGGAAACTCAGTAAAGATGATAGATTTATTTGTGAAGAGACTAAATAGCCAATTTGCCCTGAAGGATCTAGGACAGCTGCGCCATTTTTTAGGCATCGAAGCATACAGAGATGAAACCAGAGTATTTTTGAAACAGGAAGCCTACATACAAAGCATTCTATTCAAGTGTGGCATGCAACATTCCTCTCCAGTTCCTACACCTATGGTGGTGAACCAACACCTTGTTAAAGATGAAGGAACTCCACTCAAAGAACCCACGACCTACAGACGATTCATTGGAGCCTTACAGTATCTCACAAACACCCGACCAGACATCATGTTTGCAGTAAACAAATTAAGCCAGTTCTTGAGTTGTCCAACGACTATTCACCGGAAAGCCCTCAAGAGACTACTCAGATATTTGAAAGGTACTATGGATCTAGCTCTACATATCAAACCAAGTTCCAATCTTACCTTGCAAGGGTTCTCAGACGCCGACTGGGCCGTGTGCCCTGACGATTGGAGATCAATGGCCGGCTACTGTGTTTATTTTGGGGATTCTCTGATTTCGTGGTCGGCCAGGAAGCAACGAGTAGTTTCAAGATCCAGCTGTGAATCGGAGTACCAATCCCTCTCCGATCTCTCATCTGAGCTTGCGTGGATCCAATCACTCATGGAAGAAATTGGTCTCCATCTCAAAGCTCCTCTAATCGCTTGGTGTGATAATCTGAGCGCGTCTGCTCTCGCCTCAAATCCGATGTTCCATGCTCGTACCAAACACATCGAACTGGATGTGCACTATATTAGGGATAGAGTACTTCGGGGGCAGCTGGCAGTCAAGTACATCCCATCCTCTTAGCAAATTGCAAACTTATTTACCAAGGCCTTATCTCATTCGAAGTTTTGGGCCTTTAGGGACAAACTTGGAATTGTCCGGTCTCCCATTCCAAGTTTGGGGGGGACTGTAAAGACAAATCACAATGGGCCTAAATTGAGTTATAACAAGCCCAAGTTGCTAAAGGCATAAGCCCACATATCTGTAATATATGATTCTTTTATATCTAAGACAGGTGTCACAATATTGTACACTCTAGGGTTAGTAACCCTACTATAAATATCAATACAATCAGTTGTGGTCTCTTACGCCACTATTATACAATTTATCCTATTCTATTTCTTATCTCCAACAAAGAAGGTATAGTTGAGAAAAATGAGTTGTAATTTTAATTAACTAAGGTTTTTATACTTTTTTATATATAAACTATATTATTTACAGATTTGTAAGCAGTATAGCTTGTTATAAATTTTATTATTAATATATTAATTTCTCTTGCATTCAAGCTTTGAAAGCAATGTTTTTTTTATACATATAATGTCCAAGAGGCAATTGGCGTGCTATTACATCACATCCACATTCTACGTTTCTTTTCTTTTTGAGTGGGAGAACTGGAAAAGATTGAAAGATACACATCTTCGATGATATATATGATCTTGTGACACTGATGTCTCTTAAATGCCATTTATTATTAAAAATATTATAGCATCAAACACTAGTAATTTAAATATCAACGTTAACGTTCAAGAGATGAAGATTATCAGAATAATATCATGCCAAATGCCACCATCTTCTATCAGTATAGATGTCATGATTTGATTAAGCTAAATGCAAAATGCCAACATTGGAGAAAGTTGTTTTCAATCTTCCATTTTCTTTTCAAAAGCAGGAAAAAAATTTTGGGGTTCCAATGAACACAAGTATAATAGGAGAGCCTATTGAATTTATAAACCACATCACAGTTATCACTTCAAGTGCCCTTCTGTCACTTAGGACTCTCTATACTTAGCCCTCCAGAATTCAATCCATTAGGACTTAGGAGTACGAGTGTGAAAGGATAGTTCAATCTTAAAAAATTAACTAACATATTAGGAGATCGATAGATCCCTTTACACTTATTATAAACTACATCACACCTGGTATGGGACTAGTAACCAGGTTTAGCTTATTGTTTTCGCTAGATTCCTTTTATAGAAAAAATAAAAAGCCTTTTTTTTCCTGTCATGCCTAAATATAATACAGTAATACTTGTATTTCAGAGTAATCAATAAACCAAGGCTTCCGGCTAATAGAAGAACAATAATAGCTTCTGGTAATTGGTCATGACGGTTGCAAGAAATTTCATTCTCACCTATATATGAGGTTTCAAGTTTAAACTCATGTATCAGGTAAAAAAATGTTTATATCCCATTAATTCTTCTCTACAGAGAAACATTTCATAATAAGCAATAATTACGGGAAATAAATCGTGTTTATGTTAACAGTTTAGATCCATGCATCTTGAGGATGGGAACAAATGCAATCACAAAATGTTCCCCAGACAATAAAATAATATCCTTATTTGAACTTGATCCAATAATATACGATAAAGACAAATCATCACAAATCGATTGCTTTGTTTATAATTAAAATATAAGCAAATGGATCGCGATAATGATTATATTCCTAGTTGACGTAGTGCCCACTAGGAGGGTTCCTATATATTTCAACTGATTCTGACTATACGTTAACTTCCACATTATATATTTACTTATTACAAGTTTAGAACCAACTTTTGAGGTTTCCTGGTTCAATGCATGAACCTGAATTTTGTTTCATTTTTTTAATAATTCATCATTTGGGTCGTCTAGATTGCCCCAACTTTAAGAATATATATACTTCTTTATGGTTTGCTAGATCACCCTCATAGTTGATAATTTAGATGATGCACTGGATCTATATATATATATAGGAAAATTAAGGATAATAAAAAAAAGTTTGGGACGTCAAAAGGCTCCTGATAGATTAGATAAAATCAGAAATATTGTCCTTTGAGAACCATTAAGTTATATAACGACAAATTTATCATTGCACTAAGGGTGTCTTTCTTCATAAATTTTAAACTAAATTAAGTTTGCGATTTTTAAAAATAAATAACGTTAATTAAAAATTAAAAATGTACGTTTATATTTTTTGCCAACGAAAATATATGTTTATGTTAAGTTATACCGAAAAAATTTATTTTTTTGTTCTTAAAGTTCAATTTTAAACATAATTTTCAATTTGGTCATTGTATTTAAATTGGTATATATTAATGATCCGTATGGTTTCAATATATCAAATAAATGATCCTCTTCGTATGAACTTACTTTATGAATCTAATTATTAAATATATTTTGTTTTTATATTGGTGGATTCTGTAATACCCCGAAATTTGAATTAGGGAATTTAAGGGCCAAAGTGCCAAAATGACCAAAATACCCCTGGGAGGAGTAAATAACTTAGGAAAATGGTGAAAAATCCTAAAGGGCAATGAAATAATTATTTAAATTGAGAGAGCGTATATCTCTAATTTTGGTAATTTAATAAATTACAAACTTGGAGAAATTGAGGAAGAATGCTCAAAAGTATGGTAATGACCATAATGCCCTCACAAATTCTAAAATAAAGCAGAACATATGGAAACAGAAATGTCAGTGCAAGAATTATGAGGTAATGAGGTATTCTAATTAAGAAAATTATCAACTGTTGATAAGAAAGTAATTAGGTAATTATTGGCTAATTACTTAAGCTTAAGCAAATGAAATTATGAAATAATTATGTAAAGCTAAAAAATTTGTGGAAAAAGGTTTAAAATTAGTAAAAATATATTTACTAATTAATTGGAAATTTTGGAGAAAAATAGTTAAGTTTAGGTATTTTTAAGCCTAAATACAAGAATGGACCAATTAGGTAATTTTGTGGAATTTTTGGAAAAATTAAATAAATAAATAATTAAATAATTAATTAAATATAAAAATAAATATTTATTAAGATTTAATAAGGGGCAGCCGAATTACACAAGAAAATGGGATAAGAATAAGCTTAAAAATATCATGATATTTTGCACAAGTTGCATTAGTTTATTATATAATTAATTAAAGTGAAAAATGATGAATAGTAATTTAAAAATTAGGAAACGGATCCTATCTAGAGATCTAGGAATGGGATTTCCAAAGTCAGGGAAAAATAATGATCGGTGGAATTTTGTCTTCCGTTATACTCTTAGGGAGAAAATTAAAGTCGTTGGTGCATTTCCTAATAAAACAAAATAGGAAAAATGCATATAGGTATATTTTTGGATATAAGGAAAATAAATTCTAACTCAACATCTAGGCATGAGTTTGAATTTATTTTGACATATTTGGAATCGGTGAATTTTTCGAAGAAGTTGATAATTTCGAAATGCGTTACGAAACCGAGACACGACCGGACACGTTTTCGAAAACTTGGTGAACACGGAATGCCCTGTATGGAACCAAAATTTAGGTTAACTTGGACATTTCTAGTAAGTGAGAACTTGTCTTCAAAGTTGTAAATCCAGAATTTTGAGATTTCTCTGAAATTACGCGAATCGGGTGCCGATCGGGAAATGGGCTGGATGAGGACACGTGTCATCATCCAATTGGCTCATCTTTGGCTTGGAGAGGGGCAGCACGTTTTGGTGTGTTGTATGGCCAAGAATCACTCTTCAAAATATTAAAGGGAAAATTACAACTTTGGACCCAAAATTTGAGAAGGGAAAATTACACTTTAGGACCCAAAATTTGCCTATAAAAGGCAAGAGCTCTCTTCATTTTTCTCACCCCATTCTCAAGTGAAAACCGAAATCCTTGAGTGAGAAAGAAGAGAGAAGCTCTGGGGAAGTTCTGCGAAGTCTTCAACGGTAAGTCTTTCGGTCTTTAGTTTTTAGTCTTTAGTTCAATAGTTAGTAAGGCTAGAGTAGTCTTTATTTTTATGATTTGGGTATCATATGGGAGGGCTATTTTAGTCTTTATTTTCAAGAATCATAAATGCGTCGAAGTTACGCGAAATTTTGGGAAGAAAATAGCCTATGTAGCGGAGCGCCCACCGCGAAATTCCGCCAAGTAGGGGTATAGGGGCAAAATGGTAATTTTTACCTAAAATGCCGTTATAATGCCAAATCACTAATGAAAGTGATATTACTCTTATAGGACGTCGAAATCCTAATTTCTTGCCGTTACGCTGCCCGACGAGCCGTTGTTGGAGATTTCACGATTTTAGTAAAACGTGCTAGAAATATCGTAATCCGTCAACGAAGGTACGTCGCGTCTTGTAACATTAACTCTTATGTTTATGGTATGCATATATGTGCTATGTGTATTGTTATGGTATGTTTATTGAATGCAAATGTGTTAGAACGATTTGGTGCGAAGGAAAGGCTAGTCTATGTGGGTAAGCCATTAAGTCGCCGTGAACTCGGTGAGGCCCCCATGATAGACACTTACCTGGCCATTCTGTTCGGTTTACGGAGGTATGTACGTTCGCGTACTGTAACACTAACTCTGATGTTTATGGTATGCATATATGTAGTAGGTGTGTTGTATAGATGTTATACTGTTTGAATGCATATAGTGGTTAGAGGTTGTGTTTGTATGCTTTATTTACGGCGCTCGGTTATTGAACCGCCTTTGTAATCAGCCGAGATACACTCTTGTTGGCTTTTGAATCTATATATCGAGTTACTCTTCCACTCAAATGCTCTACTCTGATGGTTTGAAAAGATGTTTTTCAAAAAAAAAAAATTTATCTTGCTTTAAAAAGTCGGGTTGTTACATTTGGTATCGAAGCGATTGTCTGGCATAGATCTAACTATGTTATATACAAACCATTGGTGCCGAAGGCAAGGCTAGTCTATGTGGGTAAGCCAATCGATCGCCGTGAACTCGGTGAGGCTCCCATGATAGACACTTACCTAGCCAATTGGTTTGAGTAACGGAGTTAGGCTCTACGCCTTTTTAAAGAGCATATTTTGAAAATGAGTACTGATATAGCCTAAGGTCGGTGTACCACCTTATTCCGGTATACCATTCTGAATCGGTGTACCACTTTCTGTCGGTACATCAATTTTGATCATCCCGATATCGGTTTCGATAACCGATATCGACCTTTGATAGCTCGATAGCTCGATATCGGTTTCGATAGCTCGATATCGAGTCTCGATAACTCGATATCGAGCTCACGATCACTCGATAACCGCATAGGCCACGCCAGATGAGACTCCGAGACCAATAAAGATAAGTACATGCGGTATTTGACCCATGTTGAGAACTTCTATCGAGAGAAATTTACGTAGCAATTTTCATACTCTTACGGAAAAGCTGGATTTGATCCACTTTTCTTCGCATCATTTTTGGGTAGAGAGAACCAACGAGAATCTGACGACGGAAATGTTGCGCGCGGTGTGAATACTACGTATAATAGAGTTTAATTGTTGTGAGTATGATAAAGGCTGGGAGCAGTGTGAATAATAGAATGATAAAGGCTGGGTGCAATGTAAAGCGTGAAAGAGTCTAGAGACTAGAATGATAAAGTCTGCGTTATGCGGAATGTCTTCCCTATATCTAACGTTAACGTTTCCCCATTTAAGAGGAGCGGAGCTCCCGGAGAGCGAGGCGAGCGGCAGAGGCCGAGGCGAGGTAGACAACCTCGGACGATTCCGATAGTAAATCTGAGCGGACAATTCATGAACCAAACCAAAGAGATTGCTTTGCAAGAGGCCGTGGCCGTAGTGCGTGAACAAAGAGAGATGCTAGATGAACAAAGAATGATGATAGAGGAACTTCGGGCGAAAGGCAAGGCGAAAGCGAGGCCGGACATGAGGAAGAACAACATTCGAAGAAGAAGAAAACGAGCGAGTGATGAACACGATGAGGAAGCTAAGGGATCGATAGGTCCCAGTCACCTCCACGACGAGGGAGAGATATGCGAGACTACACAAAGTTGGGTCACTCAATTTTGTAAGCTCAAGCCACCCTGTTTCCACGGGAAGAACGAATTGGCTGAGGATTGGTTGTTGAGTCTGGAGAAAATATTTGAAGTTATGGAATGCCCAGATGATCGGAAAGCTCAACTTGCGATCTTTAAGCTCGATGGTGATGCGCATCGATGGTGGAAGAGCGTCGCCACGACGTTGCGGACCCGATATTGCCTGTCACATGGGAGAAGTTCATGGAGGAATTCAATGAACAATATTTTCCTCCTCGACACGGTGATCAAGGAGGCGGAGTTTCTTAGCATCCAACAAGGTTACGAGGAATCCTTCGACGATTACTATACTCGGTTTACCAATCTGTCACGATACTCGTCGTATCGAGGAGTAATGATAACGAAACACGGAAGTCAAACGAGGTTGACACACGGGCTAAAATATGAGATAAAGAAGAGCTGGTATCTCAGCAATTTCCTAAACTAGCCCAAGCGGTAGAATCTTGCCGACTAATTGAGCGCAACCGAAAGGAGCTGCGTAAACCCGGCACTTAAGCACAAGCGGTACGGATCGTAGCGAGGTCGGTAGTGAGAATTCCTCGCGGAAAAGAGAGGCACCATGGAGGGACTCGCAAAGGAAAACAAGAGACCATTCCGGTATGAGCAACAGAGCAACCCGAGGATGCCGGTAACCCGGCCGTGTCATTGCGGGAAGTACCATTACGGTAGTTGTGGTGGTAGACGGAGTTTGTTACGGATGCGGAAGCCGGGCACATCATTTCAAAGCGTCACGAGAAAAGTGTAGAGAGACGAGTTTGCTATAGATGTCGAAACAAGGACACATTGCCCCGAATTGTCACGAGATAGCTGCGAAGATGAGGCCACGGAACCGGGCCGAATGTACGCGTTAACCGACACAATGGACGAGAGAACTTCCAGAGAGAGTTCAAGGTACTATCTCTCTTAGTAAGGAATTTTCTCTATGCATTGCATGAACTAGGTGTTAGCTATTCGATTGACTTATACGATACGAGAACCACCTCCGTGATGTATTCCATGTTTCTTAGATATTACGATTCGGCCGTGATCATGTCATTGAGTAGGAGGTATCTTGTGTTGCCATGGTGTATGGGCGCCATGGTGACATGTATGATATCTTGTGTTGTCATGGTGTATGGGCGCCATGGAGACATTTTGGTATTTGTGGTGTTGACCGCGGTGTATGGGCGCCTCGGGAGACACTATATATCAAAGTACAATATGACAAGATCTTTATGGTCAAACCAAAGCGAATTCTCGATCACCAGGAGGAGCAGCTGACAAATAAAGCGAAGATTCGACGCGTATAGCCCAGAGTCCGAGTAGGACGGAGTCTAGTTAGTACAAAGTATAGTGGGATGGGTACAAATTTCGAGGGCGAAATTTTGTTTAACGGGGGGAGAAATGTAATACCCCGAACATATGGAAACAGAAATGTCGATGCAAGAATTATGAGGTAATGAGGTATTCTAATTAAGAAAATTATCAACTGTTGATAAGAAAGTAATTAGGTAATTATTGGCTAATTACTTAAGCTTAAGCAAAGGAAATTATGAAATAATTATGTAAAGCTCAAAAATTTGTGGAAAAAGGTTTAAAATTAGTAAAAATATATTTACTAATTAATTGGAAATTTTGGAGAAAAATAGTTAAGTTTAGGTATTTTTAAGCCTAAATACAAGAATGGACCAATTAGGTAATTTTGTGGAATTTTTGGAAAAATTAAATAAATAAATCATTAAATAATTAATTAAATATAAAAATAAATATTTATTAAGATTTAATAAGGGGCAGCCGAATTACACAAGAAAATGGGATAAGAATAAGCTTAAAAATATCATGATATTTTGCACAAGTTGCATTAGTTTATTATATAATTAATTAAAGTGAAAAATGATGAATAGTAATTTAAAAATTAGGAAACGGATCCTATCTAGAGATCTAGGAATGGGATTTCCAAAGTCGGGGAAAAATAATGATCGGTGGAATTTTGTCTTAGTTATACTCTTAGGAGAAAATTAGAAGTCGTTGGTGCATTTCCTAATAAAACAAAATAGGGAAAAATGCATATAGGTATATTTTTGGATATAAGGAAAATAAATTCTAACTCAACATCTAGGCATGAGTTTGAATTTATTTTGACATATTTGGAATCGGTGAATTTTTCGAAGAAGTTGATAATTTCGAAATGCGTTACGAAACCGGACGCGACCGGACACGTTTTCGAGAAACTTGGTGAACACGGAATGCCCTGTATGGAACCAAAATTTAGGTTAACTTGGACATTTCTAGTAAGTGAGAACTTGTCTTCAAAGTTGTAAATCCAGAATTTTGAGATTTCTCAGAAATTACGCGAATCGGGTGCCGATCGGGAAATTGGGCTGGATGAGGACACGTGTCATCATCCAATTGGCTCATCTTTGGCTTGGAGAGGGCAGCACGTTTTGGTGTGTTGTATGGCCAAGAATCACTCTTCAAAATATTAAAGGGAAAATTACAACTTTGGACCCAAAATTTGAGAAGGAAAATTACACTTTAGGACCCAAAATTTGCCTATAAAAAGGCAAGAGCTCTCTTCATTTTCTCACCCCATTCTCAAGTGAAAACCGAAATCCTTGAGTGAGAAAGAAGAGAGAGAAGCTACGGGGAAGTTACTGTTAGAAGTCTTCAACGGGTAAGTCTTTCGGTCTTTAGTTTTTAGTCTTTAGTTCAATAGTTAGTAAGGCTAGAGTAGTCTTTATTTTTATGATTTGGGTATCATATGGGAGGGCTATTTTAGTCTTTATTTTCAAGAATCATAAATGCGTCGAAGTTACGGCGAAATTTTGGGAAGAAAATAGCCTATGTAGCGGAAGCGTGGCGAAATTCCGCCAAGTAGGGGTATAGGGGCAAAATGGTAATTTTTACCTAAAATGCCGATTATAATGCCAAATCACTAATGAAAGTGATATTACTCTTATAGGGCGTCGAAATCCTAATTTGCTGCCGTTCTGTTGCCGAAGTGCCGTTGTTGGACGTTTTCACGATTTTCCGTAAAGCGTGCTAGAAATATCGTGTCCGTCAACGAAGGTACGTCGCGTCTTATAACATTAACTCTTATGTTTATGGTATGCATATATGTGCTATGTGTATTGTTATGGTATGTTTATTGAATGCAAATGTGTTAGAACAGTTTGGTGCTTAGAAGGAAAGGCTAGTCTATGTGGGTAAGCCATTAAGTCGCGTGAACTCGGTGAGGCCCCCATGATAGACACTTACAGGCCATTACATTCGGTTTACGGAGACCGTATGTACGTTCGCGTCTTGTAACACTAACTCTGATGTTTATGGTATGCATATATGTAGTAGGTGTGTTGTATAGATGTTATCTTGTTTGAATGCATATAGTGGTTAGAGGTTGTGTTTGTATCTTGGGTGCAATGCATCACGTATCTTTGGGTGCAATCTGTCCGTATCTTGGAGTGCAGTATCTTTGGGTGCAATTTGTCTGCATCTTTGGGGGCAATACATATGCATGGGTTGTGATAGAGTGATGGTATGTGCGATGATGTTGTGGATGTACATCGTTTGTATGTGTATACATAAACATGAGGTTAACGTTACGAGATCCGGTGCCTTTGGATCTCGGCCCTTAACATAGCGTCGGAGTTCGGGAGGACCAGGGACCAGAGGATGGAGGCAAGCGGCACACATAGAAAACTTGTTGAAGACTTCATTTCGTGGATCGGGCGGGAGTCTTCCTTTTGATGTTGTCCTTTATTTACGAAAACGCTCGGTTGTTGAACCGCCTTTGTAATCAGCCAGATGCACTACTGTTGGCTTTTTGAATCTATATATCAGTTACTCTTCCGCTCAAATGCTCTACTCTGATGGTTTGAAAAGATGTTTTTAAAAAAAAAAAAAATTTATACTGCTTTAAAAAGTCGGGTTGTTACAGATTCATTGTGAAAATTACTATATACAATACTCCGTTGCCATTAATCAATCAAGAGTTTAATAATAACAACAAATATATGCTTATTTTTTAAAATGATAGCTCTACGTTTATTTTGGTCTCTGATAAATTATATAAGCATTTTTTTCGTAATATATGCTTTGTTCACACTTTTAAAATAATATTGAATCGTAAATAGACAAATAAAAAGAAACGAAGAAAGATATATGGTGTGTCAGCAAGCTAGCTAGTTGTATATAGTGGGAATTGGAATATATAATCAAATAATGTCATTCATACATGCATTTGAATAATCAAATCACCACTCTCACGATTAGAAACGTTCAAATTAAAGGCGTACTAACTCTGTTTTTTTTACACGTTGTGAGAACTATATTTTAACATAAGCCTTAATTTACATAAAACCTACTCGAACTTTAGGCTAGTTGCACATCATCTCCCCAACTTTTATAATTTTAAATTAAACACTTTTTGGATGAAAGAATTAAACACTATATGGTACTGGCCAAAAAAATTAAACACTAATGTTTCGTGTTAATTAACATTAAAGTAAACGGTTTTTGCTGGTTGAGGGTTTAATTTGTAGCCGTCACTTCTAACACATGTGTCTCCTATGAAACCAAACTCGAGATCAGAAGAATCTAACGGAGTCTTACACCGCTAAACCAACTCTATATTATATTGTACTCCCTCCGGTCCTAATTATAGGAGTAAATTTTGGAGTTGGTTTTGGTCCTAATTATAAGAGCAAGTTTTAACTTTTGTCAATTTTTTCCTATAATACCCCTATTTATACTTATTATTAGGAGCATGTATATATATATGTGTGTGTACGTGTTTATGTATGTCAATATATGTGTGTGTCTCTCTCTCTCTATGTATGTAGATAGATCTATATGTATACACATATATACACACACATATATGTTTATATAGCAAGACTACTATTTCAATTAGAAAGCGTGTGGAAAGGAAATTAGATCTATATGTATACACATGGCTATATAAAAAGCAACTAATATACATATATACTAAACTAATATATCATGGATGTCTAACGTAAGGAAAATTAGAAACACTTATAATTAGGGCAACTTGTGTCATTTTGAATTTATATAAGGACGTTTTAGGAAAATGAGTAAAATTAACTAATTTAACTCCTCTCCTTAATTCTCCCAAAATCGGTTAAATAGCTCCTATAATTAGGACCGGAGGGAGTATTATTTTTATATTTTTAATATATGCCAAGTCTTTGGAAAATAATAGCACTTAGCATTTGACATATAATTTTAAGTATATTATACTTTTTATTTAAAAATCCATCATCAAATAAATATTTTAAATGATTATTTAAGTATGTTCTATTTTTAAGACTTTTTATTTTAAATGCTTTTTTAATCATTTAATAGTTTTCTAAAGTATATGTTTGATCCTCTAAGTTTACATCAAGTTACATTTTTATCTCTTAAATTTGAAAAGTGCACTTGAAGTGAGTGCTTTAATTGTAACAAATTTTAACGGTGGTTCTGAAATTAAATATTGTTAAAATATGCTTAAATAGTAATTCTTTAATTTTATCAGTTTTATATTTTAAAATTTAACTATGTTTTATCAGCAAGATTAACAAAAAGGGAGTTAGGCAATCAAAACATGAAACACTAAGCCCTTAATTTGAGCTTTTAAAGCTTAGGGAGGTGATGTACAATTAATTTAAAGCTTAGGAAAGTTTTGTATATTTTAACCTACGTAACATAACGGTGAAACTTTGAACAATTTTTATTTGGGATTTCACTGTATTAATAAAAGGGTATCTTGAAAACAAGTTTTCAGGAAAAAAAACAAGCTCTGCTAGGGCTTGCGATTTCCGTCAACGGGACTGAGTGATCTGTCGCCCACTGCGGCGGAAGAGATGAGTGTCCCCTCCGATTGCGCCTTGCGCGGAGGGCAAGGTGAGGAAATGTTGGAGGACGACCGCGATGAACTGGGAAGAAGGAAGAGGAAGGTGCGATTTGCTGAGAAGGAATTTACGGGTGAGGAATCAGTTAGGGTGCGAGAAGAAAATTGGATGCGAGTCAATGAAAAGGATCAAACGCCGAAATCATATAGGGAATCACTCCTTCAGAATGTGAATTCCAGATCATGCTGGTGGGAATGGGTCAGAACTGAGGACGATGAAGTTTCAGAGGATTATGGATCGGACACTGACTTTGCAAAAGTCTTGAATGTAAGCGATGGAATCACGGTGGATTTATCTGATCCACTTTGCCCTAGATTTAATCTTGAGGACAAGGAGAAGGAGAGACTACAGAGACCTTTTCGAAGAACTTTTGTAATACCCTAAAAACCTGTATCATAATTGGGTAAAATTATACCTATAAAAAGTAGGTGAATATGAGGTGTCAAACACTAGGTTATAATTATTTTATTTTCTAAGGAAAAATCTCTAAGAAATTAGAGAATTTAAGGGCCAAAGTGCCAAAATGACCAAAATGCCCCTAGAAAGGGTAAATGACTTGGAAAATTTATGAAAAATCCTAAAAGGCAGTAAAATGGTCAAGTGAATTAGGAGAGTATGTTATCTCTAATTATTGTAATTTAATAAATTATGAACTTGGAGAAATTGTATAAGAATGTCCAAAAGGTAATAAAGACCAAAGTACCCTTACAAATTATAGAATAATGTAAGAGGCATGGAAATACTAAGGTTAATGCAAGAGTATGAAGGTAATGAGGCATTGTAATTAAGAAAATTATCAACAAGTGATAATTAAGTAATTAAGTAATATTGGGCTAATTACTTAAGCATAAGCAAAGGAAATTCGAGATAATTATGTAAAGCTCAAAAATTAGTAGAAAATGGTTGAAAATTAGTAAAAGTATATTTACTAATTAATTGGAAATTTTTGAGAAAAATAGTTGAGTTTAGGTATTTTTAAGCCTAAATGCAAGAATAGACCAATAGGAAAATTTTGTAAAAAATTAGGTAAAAATAATTATTTAATTAATTAAATAATTAATTAAATAATTAATCAAATAATAAAAAAAACGAAATAAAAAAAAGGGGCAGAAAAAAAAAAGAAGAAAATAAAAAGAAAAATAAAAAGAAAAAGGAAAAAAAAATATATGTATAAAAGAATTTTTGCAAGTTGCAATTAAAATATAATATAATTAATTAAAGTGAAAAAGGGTGAATAGTAAAATGGAAATTAGGAAACGGATCCTATCTAGAGATCTAGGAATGGGATTCCCAAAGTCAAGGTAAAATATTAATCGGTGGGTTTTTATCTTCCGTTAGACTCTTGCGGAAGTTAATTACAAGCCGTTTGTGCTTTTTCCTAATAAGACGAAATAGGAAATTCGAGAAAAGGCCGGATAGCCAAGAGGACGAAAAGGTTATGTTGTGACATTTGGAAAAGAATTGGGAATTTTCATGAACATATTTGGATTCAAGTGATTTTTTCAAGAGATTGATGTTTCCGAAACAAGTTTCGACACCGAACGCGTTTGGACACGTTTTTGAGAAAGACTCAACTGGACTGTTGGAGCCCTATATGAAATCAAAATATAGGTTAACTTGGACATTTCTACTAAGTGAGAATATGTTTTCAGAGTTATAAATCCAGAATTTTGAGATTTCTCCGAAATCACGCGAATCGGGTACCGATCGGAGAAATCGGTCTGAAAGCTTCTGGAAGGTGACACGTGGCCACCTCCCATTGGCCAACCCCTTGACTTTTGGGGCATGTTGAGGACGTCCAAGGAGAAATAGGAAGAGGGAAAACTTGTTTCAAAAGTTAGAATGGACGGTCGGATCGATTCTCACAAAGTTGATCCGACTACGAAATCCTACCTCTTTTTCTATAAATACCCACCCCTTCCTCTTCACAATTCACACCATTTTCCCTTGTTTGGCTGAGCCTAGAGGGAGAAAGAAGAGAGAGAAGCTCTGGAGATTTTTGCAGCGAAGCCCTGGAAAATTGTTCGGAGATCTTCAACGGGTAAGTCTTTCTGGTCTTTAGACTTTAGTTCGGTAGTTAGTAGAATTGTTAGTTAGATTTAGGAAGTAGGTGATGAGATTCCTATTCTTGTTTTAGGCCTTGTTTGCATTGAAAAAATATGCAGAGGTAAAAACATAGTAGGGATCGAGTCGCCGAAAAGTTGAAGCTTTCGCAGTTTTTTCAAAAGTAGGGGTTATAATGTTAGAATAGCCTTTAAATTTTCAAGTATGATTGGATATCATATGGGAGGGCTATTTTAGTCATTATTTTCGAAAATCATAATTGCGTCAAGTTCGGCAAAATTTCGGAAGAAAATTTGTAAGAGTAACGAAGTGCTGGCGAAATTCCGCCAATTAGGGGCATAGGGGCAAAATGGTAATTTTTACCTAAAATGCCAGGTATAATGTCAAATCACTAATGAAAGTGATATTACTCTTATAGGACGTCAGAAATCCTAGTTTGCTGCCGTTACGCTGTCCAACGTGCCGTTGTCGGACAAATCGTTTTTTCCGTCGAAAGTACGCTTTCGAAACATTTACGTACATCAACGAAGGTACGTTCGCGTACTGTAACACTAATCTAGTGCTGCTCATATACATATATGTGATAGGTACATTCACGGATAGAGATTCTGTTAGGGGTCACCGAGATACATTCACTGTTAGAGACTCGTTTCGTGGTTACCGATTATACATACAGTTCACACGGTTATAGAGATATTAATACCGTTAGAGTTTTCCTAGCGCTGAGGACACGACCGATCATCGTGGCACTGGTTTTTGTGCAGGCTATTATTGTGTAGGACTTATACATACTGCCCTAACGCTTATGTCCTGTCTGTGTCACAATCATGCAATCATGCATCTGCTATATGCTTAGGTGATATGCTGCTGTTACGTTTTGAATATCTGTCATCCGTATACTGTTTTATTTGAGCATAAGGTTAACCGTTACACGAGTAAGCTCATAGTTGGAGGGCATGTAGCACGAGTGAGCTCTGAGACGGAGTTGTCACTTTATCGTTTACGTAATTACCTATGAGAACAATAGGATGCTGTATCAACACTGTATTACACTCTGGTTATCGTTTTAATGGGAATCAGTTACTCTTACGCTCCAAGGTTCGACTCTGATTTAAAAAAAAAAAAATTGGCTCTGGAATTGGGATTTTACAATTATGGTATCACAGCAGTTCTTTCTGGCAAGTATTTAACTATGTTACCACGAACAGTTTGGTGCCGAAGGCAAGGCTAGTTTACGTGGGTGTGCCAATCAGTCGCCGTATAAGTCGGTGAGGCCCCATGGTAGACACTTACCTGGCCATTCTGTTCGGATAACGGAGTTAGGTTCTCAAGCCTTTTAACTTTGAGCGTATTTTGAAAATGAGTACTGATATGACCCTAGTGTAATGTTGTAGTGATGAACACAGATGAACATTCATATACCCGTAAACCCAGAAGCATGAGGCGTAACGCTCGTAGATCCATAGTTCCAGAGACGATGGGACGAATACGAAACCCGGATACCTTTAACGCTAAAAATCTATATACCTCTGATATCAGCCTCTGATATTCCTAGAAACTCTAATATCAGTCTTTGATAACTTCGATAACCGTCAGTTTGTATTGAACGGTAATTCTTTCTTAACACCGAGCTTATATATGAAGGCAGGCCACGCTGGATGAAACTCCGAGACCAACAAAGATAAATACATGCAGTATTTGACTCATGTATAAGAACTTCCGATACGTGTTTCCGTACCCGTTTCTAGGAAGAACGAACCTACGGAATTCTGAACGAGGGACATGTTGCGGGTGTCTATTCGTTAGTAGATATGAAGTGCGATAGAAATTATGATATGATCATCATTGTACTCCTCATCTAACGTTTTCCCTCATGAAGGTGAAAAGAACCAGACATGGCGATCTTAAGGGGAGCTGGAGTTCCCGTGAGGTCGGCGCAGGAGAGCTCTCATTAACGCGCTCGTAGAGAGACAGAACCAACAAGATGTGGAAGCTGAAAGGCAACTAGCAGAACGGAGGGCGGAGGAAGAAAGAAGACATACTGAAGAAGAAAGACAAAATGCCGAGGACGAATTAAATGATGATGAGGATGAGGAAAACACTGAAGAAGATGAGGAAGATAATGAGTCTGAGAGATCCCGATCACTTCCACGACACAGGAGAGGAGAGAAAAACACTCAATACTGGGTTAACCAGTTTTGCAAGCTGAAGCCACCAACTTTTCGAGGAAGACTAGACATAGCAGAGGATTGGCTGAAAAGATTGGAGAAAGTATTCAAGGTGATTGATCGCCTGAAAATCGCAAAGCCCAACTAGCGATTTACCACTCGAAGGAGATGCGAGCCTGTTGGTGGGAGGTCACGGCAGAAACTTTGCGGACCCATTACCGTCCCGTGACATGGGAAAAATTTCTAGAGAAATTTCATGAGCGATATTTTCCTCCTTCTGTGCAAATGAACAAGGAGTCGGAATTTCTCCATATCCGACAGGGACAGGAGGAATCTTTCGACGATTACTACGCACGATTCACCAATTTATCCCGATACTCACCACACTTGCGGAAGGGAAATGATGCGAGAAGTATGGTGAACATACTAGTTCACGGACTGAAATATGAGATTGGTGAAAGACACATGTCCCAACGATTCTTGGATTTGACAAGCGCGGTGGAAACTTGTCGGATGACTGAGCGTAATCTGAAAGGATTCCAGAGATCCAGAAACTTCAACAACAACAATAGTAATACAGGACGTGGTAGTTTTAGCAACGGAAACTCCTCACGAAAAAGGAAGGTGCCTTGGGACAACTCCAGTGGTGGAAACAAGAGGCCAGTAATATAAATCTTCTTACTACTTCATAGCGTCAATAACATTCTCAATGGTGTTAAGCTAACGGTGATGTAGAAAGTAAGTAACAAGCGGATAGAGGCTCGTTTAAGGTCACCGACTCGGATGGAGGCTCTGCTTAGGGTCACCGACTCGGATAGAGATTCATTAGGGTCACCAATTATACATAACGGATAGAGACATCGTTTAGGGTCACCAATTATACATGTTGTTCTACACTTAAGTTGCTCAACAGAATTTCCGGAGCAGAAATTTTCTAGACCGAGATATGATCAATCACATTTCATGGTTTGTACAAGACAAAAAGGAACGTTAGAGTCTTTTGGGGATCTTGTGGTGATCATATATCCTTCGAAGCCGGTGTCAATAGAACACTTCAAGGGCGAATGTAGTTCGCATTTCGTGAGATCATTTCAGGAGATCATTCAAGTATTCGTTGAAAACAAACCAGTCACTATTAGATAGCCTTATTCTCGAACATGGTTAGACTTCCAGAACGTTTTCTCAAGTTATATTCGACCGTGATCAAGTCATTATGTAGGAGATATCTTATGTTACCATGGGGCATAGGAACCATGGGGACATTTTTGGTATCCATTTTGGTATTTGTAGTGTTAACCGCGGTGTGTGGGAACCACGGGGAAACATTATATATCAAAGTACGAAATGATAAGATCTTTATGGACGAACCAAGGCGAATTCCCGATCACCAAGAAGGGCGGCTAGCAGACAAAGTGAAGATCCGACGCGTATAGTCCAAGTCCGAGTGGGACGGAGGTTAGATAGTACAAAGTTTAGATGGTTGAGTACAAATTTCGAGGACGAAATTTTGTTTAAGGGGGGAAGAAATGTAATACCCTAAAAACCTGTATCATAATTGGGTAAAATTATACCTATAAAAAGTAGGTGAATATGAGGTGTCAAACACTAGGTTATAATTATTTTATTTTCTAAGGAAAAATCTCTAAGAAATTAGAGAATTTAAGGGCCAAAGTGCCAAAATGACCAAAATGCCCCTAGAAAGGGTAAATGACTTGGAAAATTTATGAAAAATCCTAAAAGGCAGTAAAATGACCAAGTGACTTAGGAGAGTATATTATCTCTAATTATTGTAATTTAATAAATTATGAACTTGGAGAAATTGTATAAGAATGTCCAAAAGGTAATAAAAGACCAAAGTACCCTTACAAATTATAGAATAATGTAAGAGGCATGGAAATACTAAGGTTAATGCAAGAGTATGAAGGTAATGAGGCATTGTAATTAAGAAAATTATCAACAAGTGATAATTAAGTAATTAAGTAATATTGGGCTAATTACTTAAGCATAAGCAAAGGAAATTCAGAGATAATTATGTAAAGCTCAAAAATTAGTAGAAAATGGTTGAAAATTAGTAAAAGTATATTTACTAATTAATTGGAAAATTTTGAGAAAAATAGTTGAGTTTAGGTATTTTTAAGCCTAAATGCAAGAATAGACCAATAGGAAAATTTTGTAAAAAATTAGGTAAAAATAATTATTTAATTAATTAAATAATTAATCAAATAATAAAAAAAACGAAATAAAAAAAAAGGGGCAGAAAAAAAAAAGAAGAAAAAAAAAAGAAAAAGAAAAAGAAAAAGGAAAAAAAAAATATATATGTATAAAAGAATTTTTGCAAGTTGCAATTAAAATATAATATAATTAATTAAAGTGAAAAAGGGTGAATAGTAAAATGGAAATTAGGAAACGGATCCTATCTAGAGATCTAGGAATGGGATTCCCAAAGTCAAGGTAAAATATTAATCAGTGGGTTTTTATCTTCCGTTAGACTCTTGCGGAAATTAATTCTGAAGCCGTTTGTGCTTTTTCCTAATAAGACGAAATAGGGAAATTCTGAGAAAAGGCCAGATAGCCAAGAGGACGAAAAGGTTATGTTGTGACATTTGGAAAAGAATTGGGAATTTTCATGAACATATTTGGATTCAGTGATTTTTTCTGAAGAGATTGATGTTTCCGAAAACAAGTTTCGACACCGAACGCGTTTGGACACGTTTTTCGAGAAAGACTCAACTGGACTGTTGGAGCCCTATATGAAATCAAAATATAGGTTAACTTGGACATTTCTACTAAGTGAGAATATGTTTTCAGAGTTATAAATCCAGAATTTTGAGATTTCTCCGAAATCACGCGAATCGGGTACCGATCGGAGAAATCGGTCTGAAAGCTTCTGGAAGGTGACACGTGGCCACCTCCCATTGGCCAACCCCTTGACTTTTGGGGCATGTTGAGGACGTCCAAGGAGAAATAGGAAGAGGGGAAAACTTGTTTCAAAAGTTAGAATGGACGGTCCAGATCGATTCTCACAAAGTTGATCCGACGGCTGAAATCCTACCTCTTTTTCTATAAATACCCACCCCTTCCTCTTCACAATTCACACCATTTTCCCTTGTTTGGCTGAGCCTAGAGGGAGAAAGAAGAGAGAGAAGCTCTGAGATTTTTGCGCGAAGCCCTGGAAAATTGTTCGGAGATCTTCAACGAGTAAGTCTTTCGGTCTTTAGACTTTAGTTCGGTAGTTAGTAGAATTGTTAGTTAGATTTAGGAAGTAGGTGATGAGATTCCTATTCTTGTTTTAGGCCTTGTTTGCATTGAAAAATATGCAGAGGTAAAAACATAGTAGGGATCGAGTCGCCGAAAAGTTGAAGCTTTCGCGGTTTTTCAAAAGTAGGGGTTATAATGTTAGAATAGCCTTTAAATTTTCAAGTATGATTGGATATCATATGGGAGGGCTATTTTAGTCATTATTTTCGAAAATCATAATTGCGTCGAAGTTCTGGCAAAATTTCGGGAAGAAAATTTGTAAGAGTAACGAAGTGCTGGCGAAATTCCGCCATTAGGGCATAGGGGCAAAATGGTAATTTTTACCTAAAATGCCAGGTATAATGTCAAATCACTAATGAAAGTGATATTACTCTTATAGGACGTCAGAAATCCTAGTTTGCTGCCGTTACGCTGTCCAACGTGCCGTTGTCGGACAAATCGCTGTTTTCCGTCAGAAAGTACAGTTTCCGCCAGAAACATCTACGTACATCAACGAAGGTACGTTCGCTTACTGTAACACTAATCTAGTGCTGCTCATATACATATATGTGATAGGTACATTCACGGATAGAGATTCTGTTAGGGGTCACCGAGATACATTCACGGTTAGAGACTCTGTTCAGGGTTACCGATTATACATACAACCGTTACCCGAGATTCAATTCGATAAATTGAATCTCGCCTATAGCTTCAGTCGGGAGGACCACGGATCGGAGATCGAGGCAAGCCGCACGAGTAAGCTCATAGTTGGAGGGCATGTAGCACGAGTGAGCTCTGAGACGGAGTTGTCACTTTATCGTTTTACGTAATTACCTATGAGAACAATAGGATGCTGTATCAACACTGTATTACACTCTGGTTATCGTTTTAATGGGAATCAGTTACTCTTACGCTCCAAGGCTCGACTCTGATTTTAAAAAAAAAAATGGCTCTGGAATTGGGATGTTACAACTTTGGTGGTAAAGTTGATGGGTAGACAGCCTGCCTATGGTTTCATGGTGAAAAAGCTACGGCAATTTTGGTAGAGAAAAGGTAAGATTGACATTTTTGATTTGGAAAATGATTTTTACTTGGTGAGTTTCCAGCATGTTGATGATTATATGGGGGCACTGCTAGGGGGGCCGTGGGTCTTAGCCGATGCTTATTTGAGTGTCTCACGTTGGAAGCCTGATTTTAATCCGAAAAATGAGAAGATTGAGTCGCTAATTGCATGGGTCTGATTTCCTGAGTTACCTGCCCCACTTTTTGATAAAAAATTCCTTCTGAATTTGGGGAATGCCATTGGGAAAGCTATTCGTCTTGATATTCATACAGCACAACGGTCCAGGGGCAAGTTTGCCCACATGTGCATTGAATTAGACCTTACGAAGCCTTTGATTCCGTCGTTTAGTGTGGAAGGATATAAACTGAATGTCATGTATGAGAGTCTGAGCTGTCTATGTACTAAATGCGGTTAGTTTGGGCATAATAAAGAGTGATGTGAAAGCTTCCATAAAGCTAAAGCTGAAGAAGGTATGGAGGTAGAAACCCAGGGGTAGGCGTCAAAAAGTGGGGAAGAAGTGGGAAAAGAAATGGATATGTGGAAGACGGTCCAACGAGCAAGAAGGCCTAGGAGAGTTGATGTCCCTATTCAAGAACAAAATCCGGGTTCACGATTCACGGTTTTAAGAGGAGAGGATGATAAGGCGTCTAGTGGATTAAATGGGGAAAACAATGCAGTTAACACGGGAGTTGATGCAGTGAATATGCAGGCGTCTAGGGTGAAGGTTCAGAGCTATCAGAATAAACAGACGAGAATGAGCACTCTGAAGGCAGGGGGTGTAGTAACAGAATCAGTTTCAAAGGTGGCTACAAGGGGTGCATCCAAAGGAGAAGCTAGTGGACATGGAGCAAGGAGGGAAAGGGTAGTGAAAGTAACGAGCAATGAGGTCCTGAAAAACAGAAATCGAGATTAGAAGCAACTTGCTGGAAATTGTTCAGTGGTGCCGGAAAGTAATATGGAACTAAGTAAGGGGAAGGAAGTGAACATGGAGGAAAATGAGAAGTTGCACCCAGGGGAAAACCTAACCAGGGTGGCTATGACCTCCCATGATGTGAGTATGATGAGAGGGGTTGAGGAATTGCAGGAGCGTGGAGGTATGAGCTTGGGGGAAGACTTTTCTACCCCTGTGCTCGTTGATTCTTAAAAGTTTGTGTTGTGTTACCTATTATATCGGGTACAATGATTAATATCCTAACGTGGAATAGCAGGGGGCAGCGAGCAAGTCCTTTGCAGTTGTCCTAAGAGAGTTGAAAAAGAGGTATAAGGTTGATGTGGTAGTCATTTTGGAACCACGTATCAGTGGCATTCAAGCAACAAAAGTTATTAAGTCTCGGGGCTTCAAATACTCGGTGAGAGTGGAGGCGGTGGGCTTTGCAGGAGGAATTTGGATGGTATGGAATTCTGAGGAGCTTAGTGTAGAGGTGTTAGTACAAGAGGAGCAGTTTCTCCACTGTAGGCTAAAACTTGGCTGGAAGGAAATGTTGTTCACTGCTGTGTATGCCAATCCTTGTGAGCAGCAGCGACAACAGACCTGGAATTCGCTGCACAGTTTAGCTAGGGAAATTTTTGAGCCTTGGCTAGTGGCAGGGGATTTTAATGAAATTAAAACCCCATTAGAGCAAAAAGGGGGAGGGAGAGTTAGTGAGACGAGGTGTAAAAAGTTTAATGAGTGGATTCAGAACTGTAGCCTCCTGGATTTGGAAACAAGTGGACCTTTTTTTACTTGGAAAGGGCCAAAGTGGGAGGGATTAGAGAGAGTATTCAAAAGACTTGATCGGTGTTTATGCAATGTTCGCTGGTTTAAGACGTTTGAGGATGCTGAGGTTAGAGTCATCCCTAGAGTGGGATCTGATCATCATCCCTTGTTGATTAAAATGGTAATGGATCCTGCTAGGGCTGGGATACGTAATTTCAGGTACGAAGTGGCTTGGCAGATGCATGGTGAGTTTAAAGAGTTCCTACAGTGTAGTTGGAGGGAAGAAGAAGATCTAAATGCAACGCTGATTTTACTGCAGCAAGATCTAAAGCAATGGAATAAGGATGTGTTTGGAAGAATAGAGAGTCGTAAGAGAAGAATTTTGAATAGGCTGAATGGGATTCAACAAAGTATGGTGAGACATACTAACCCTTATCTAATTCGGTTAGAGAAGGAACTTGAAGAGGAGTTACTTCAAACTTTAAGGCATGGGGAGGTTTTATGGTTCCAAAAATCAAGGGGTAGATGGTTGGAGGAAGGGGATAGAAACACAAGGTACTATCATACAAAAACCCTGTGTAGAAGGAAGAGGAACAAAATTAAAATGTTAAAAAATTCTGAGGGGTTGTGGGTAGATGAGGAGGAAGGAATTGTGACTCTGTTGAAAGAATACTATGTTAACCTGTTTAGGGAATGTTGGACTGATAGGGGTTGGTTTATGACTGGCCAAAGATGGGGGGAAGTGAAGGAAGAGCAGCTGAATTATTTGGGGAGAGACATTAGTGAAGAGGAGATTAGAAAGGCATTTTTTCAAATGGGAGGGTTCAAAGCTCGGGTGGGGATGGATTTCCAGCAGCATTTTATCAACATAATTGGAACCTAGTGGGAAGTTCTGTCATCAGCTTTATAAAAGGACTGTGGGAGGACCCTAACAGAATCAGCGAGATCAATGATACCTTGCTGGTGCTTATTCCTAAGACGGAACAACCGGAAGTGGTAAGTCAGTTCCGCCCCATTGCTCTTTGTAATGTTTTATATAAGGGACTATCAAAAGTTATTGTGAATATACTGAAACCTCTTATGAATAGGCTAGTATCACCCTTCCAAACTAGTTTTGTGCCGGGAAGGTCTATACACGACAATATTATTGTTGCTAAAGAAATTGTGCACACTATGAATCGACTTAGTGGAAGGAAAGGTTATATGATAATCAAAATAGACTTAGAAAAAGCCTATGACATGATGAATTGGGATTTTATTGGAAATGTCTTGAAGGAAATTAGGTTTGATGAGAAACTTAGGGAAGTTATAAGGGGTTGCATGACTTCGACAAGTATGGCTGTTATGTGGAATGGAGGTAAGAGAGAATCTTTTACTCCTTCTAAGGGTTTGAGGCAAGGGGATCCTCTCTCTCCATATCTCTTTGTTTTAGGTATGGAAAAGTTGACTCACCTAATTGTAGACTGTGTGAACAAAGGTCAGTGGAGACCCTTAAGAATGGGGCGCCATGGTATGGAGGTTTCCCACTTGCTTTTTGCAGATGATCTGCTACTGATCTGCGAAGCAAATTAATAAGGATCAGATGGGTCTAGTTATGGAGATTTTGAGTAAGTTTGGTGAGATTTTAGGTCAGAGGGTTAATGTGGAAAAGTCCAGTGTGTTTTTCTCTAAAAATGTAGAGAGGAGGGCCCAAAATGAGATCTGTTTGCTTGCTGGTGTCAAAAGAATGGACGACCTAGGGAGATATCTGGGGACGTTCATGATGAGAGGAAGGGACAACAAGAGAAGGTTTCAGCATCTTATCGACAAAATGCAAGGGAAGTTGAGTTCCTGGAAGAAACAAACTATTTCCTTGGCTGGAAGAATTACCTTGGTTCAACACTGGACTTGTTCATGATGAGAGGAAGGGACAACAAGAGAAGGTTTCAGCATCTTATCGACAAAATGCAAGGGAAGTTGAGTTCCTGGAAGAAACAAACTCTTTCCTTGGCTGGAAGAATTACCTTGGTTCAGGCCGTTACTAATCAAATGGCTGTGTACAACATGCAGCATTCTCTAATCCCAGCAAATGTGCGAAGTCAAATGGAAAAAATACAGTGGGATTTTATTTAGGGCAGCGAAGCAGGAAAAATGAAGGTTCACACTGTAAGTTGGGATACTATTTGTAAAGGGAAAGGGAATGGCGGCTTAGGATTGTGAAATCTTGAGGTGATGAATAAAGCATTATTGGGCAGGGTTGTATGGAATGTAATTGCCATGCCAAACAACCTCTGTTCTAGGGTGTTAAGAGGCAAGTATGAGAGAGATAAAGATCTGCAAAAGGAATGTAGAATGGTTAAATCAGATTCGGAATTATGGAGAAGCTTGAGCCAGCTATGGCCTTTGGTTGTGGGGAATATTATGTGGGAGGTAGGTGATGGCAAACGGATTAATTTCTGGAAGGATCATTGGGTTGATGTAGGGTGTAGACTTATTGATAAGACTGATGTGGTTGTATCTGATGAGGACAGGGTAATCAAGGTGAAGGGTATGGTCAATGCTGAAGGGAAGTGGAATATTGAGAGGATTGGAGTGTGGGTAAAAGAGGAAGAGCTCAATCTTATTTTGGCAATTCCTCCTCCAAATCCTTTGAAAGTAGAGGACTTCATCCAATGGGGAAATAACATGCAGAACAAGTATTGTGTGGCAGAAATGTATCATTTACTAAGGGGGGAACAAGAATCTAGCGTTGGAGTATGGAGGAAGCTATGGAAATGGAATGGTCCTCAGAGAATTAAAATTTTTCTATGGCTTGCTATCCATGGCAGGCTTCTAACAGGGGATCGGAGGCAGAAGATGATGGGGCGTCTGATTTGTGTTACGCCTGTGCAGATCAGAGTGAAACCTTGCTACATGTCCTACGGGATTGTGGTATTGCGAGGAGGATGTGGGGGGAGCTGGGAGGAGGGAGTGTTGACCCTCAGTTTTGGCGGTTGCAGGGTATACATTGGTTTGAATGGAATTTATCTGTAGCTAAAAATCACTGGGCAATGATCTTTGGCCTGGGCTGCTGGCTACTTTGGAGTTGGCGGAATAGGAGCTTATTTGAGGAAGGTTTTTCCATTCCCATAAATCAGAGCTACATAGTGCAGAGGTATGCAAAGGAAATTAAGCAAGCGAATGTGGAGTTTGGGAGATTTAAAGGCAGGAAAAGGGAAGCTTTTATTGGTTGGGTTGCTCCAATGGAGGGGTGGATAAAGCTCAACGTAGATCGAGCTTCTAAAGGTTTGAAGCATGTAGCAGGTTGTGGTGGCCTTATCAAAGGAAGTGAGGGTGAATGGATATGTGGCTTTGCAAAACAATTAGGCCAATGTACTGCTATAAAGGCAGAGCTGTGGGCGGTACTAACTAGTTTGGAGCTTGCTTACTCTTATAATTTTGACAGATTAATACTGGAATGCGACTCACCGCTTTGTGGTATCCATGCTGCAGAATTTATAGGATGAAGATGCTAGGGACTCTCGACTGCTGTGGCATATCAGATGCTGCATGAGTAATTTTACTAGTCTTTTGGTTAAACATGTGTACAGGGAAAGTAATACTTGTGCTGATTTTCTGGCTAATGCGTGTTTTAGGCAAGAGGTGAGGGAAAAAGTTTTTGTTAGCCCTCCCCAGGAGATAGTTAAATGGTTGTACAAAGACTGTATGGGATATGTGTATCCTCGGTCTATACTGATTCATGAATGAGATGGGCTTAGGCCCCGCTTTTCACCCAAAAAAAAAGGGTATATCTTGAAAATCAACAAAATTTATAGGGATATCAGCTCGAACTATTTTCTTAATTTTGCTTGAGTTCGTTAAAAAACTCCTGATCATGGAAAAATGGAGGAAATAATAACAAAAACATAATAATAAATCATTAAGCAAATCAATATTTCTTTTATGGTATTATTTTATACTTTGAGTTTTTACAATATATCCAAGTAAAATTTTAATTTCATAGAACCAAAAAAAAAAATTTATATTATTTTAAGTGTATTTTTTTATTAAAAAAAAATCATCCCATATTTAGTGATGCTATCAGCTAGGGCCTGTTTGAATTAGCGTTGAAAAAACATGTTCATGTAAATTGAGACAAAACTCATCTCACGTACTTATCTCTTAGTTAAACTGTAAATCACATTGGAAAAGCAGCTTCTACTGCTACTCTAAACAGACGCTAAAGTTAAATACTCTGTCCAGACTTTTTATAAGAAACAAATACTTAAATGACATGGTTTAAAATGTTAGTTGAAAGTAATAAATCTGTTGAATTTGTACTATTCTTTTCAATTATACCCTTATTTATAAAGATAGTATATGAGAGATAATTGGTAAAAGATTATTGTAGAGATAATAAGTGACATATTTAATAGGAATAAAAATGAAAAAGCAAGTTTAAAATTTAAGACAAGGATTCCTCATAATAAAGACCACCTATGAGAGAAAATGTTATTTATAAAAATGACATGAGGGGGTATTATCAAGTCATTTAAGAGGATAAGTATTTGTAACCTTTTTTTTTAAATTCAAAGAACTTAAACTCGACACATTCTTCCATCAAGTTTTTCTTACTCAATTTAACATGTGGTTAGTCAAATATAATTATTCTATTTTATTTATATTTCCATTATCTTTTCAACCCATTAAATTAAAGATGGGCAGCATCAGTATATATTCTTGTGCGTGCCCGAGTTAAACGGGAGAATATATTTAGGAGTGAAGTGTACGTGTAGGTTTGAAAAAAAAATAAAGAAAAAGAGAGAGAAAATGAAGATGTGATAGCTCAATCACTTTTTAATTCAAATTCAATTAGGGTCCCACTAATGAAAAATGAAGGGTTTGGTTCATGAACCTTTTATTTTCAGTCCAAATTATTCAATTCTTAGGTCCTAATGTGTCTCACCAACTTTGTGTTATCTGATTTGACCTACAATTACAAACACCACACAATTTTTTTTTCCCTTTTTCTTTGTATTGGCAAAGCAACACTTGCCGGCAGGGATCAAATCCTAATAAGGGTCCGTTTGGTTCATAGAATTTGGGAGAGGGAATGAGAACTTAACAGAGTTATCTGCCGAAAATGAGTTTGGTGTGCCAAGTGCCCAGGAACCCAAGTTCCTGGGCTCACCACTCTTCCCTCATTTGTGGGAACTTGAGATCCCATCAAAATTGATGGGATCTCAAGTTCCCATGTCACTATTCACATTTTTGGACAAATTTACCCCTGAAATTCGAACTTGGCGGGAAAGTTCGAACTTGGCGAAATTTTTTTTACACAAGTTCGAATTTAACAAGAATATATATTTTTTAAATATATTTTAACAAGTTTTTTTTTTATTTTGAATAATTTCTTTTGAGGGTAACATAGACTTTTCTTAATTCTTTACCAACTACCACCCCTTCATTTTCTTCCTACCAAACAACTCAAGCCGTCTTCCCTCATCTTTCAAATCTTCATTTCCCTTCCTCTAAGTTCATTTTCCTCCTTAAATATTCTTTGAACCAAACGGGCCTAAATGTCATCAAAGGATAGCCTACATGCCACTGCGTCCAAAAGCATTGGCAACACTTCACTAAATTCAAAAAGGTTTCCATCATAGCATGAAATTTTGGACTTTACCACCTTCTTCACAGTTTCATTTCAATTTGAATAGCGTTTATATTTTATGCAATTACACTTCGGTCCCTGTTGTGGAAAATGAATTTAAAAAATGAGCTGACTATTTACTTATAGAGATACTCTATATATTATAGCTTATGAAATATTTACATTTAATTTTATATTCTTAAAAATAACACATAATAAAAAAAATTAATTTCAAAAATTCAAAATAAAATAAAAATTCAGGGACAATTGGGTGTTTTAGTAAATTTATTTTGATTTTAAAAAATACATTTATTTATCATATTTTTAATATCCTAGCAAACACGTTTATGAAAATCAACTTTTTATTCAATTCCATTTTCTATCGTTCTATCCCCTACCTTTCTAACAATCAAACAACCCCTAAATTGACATCATGATACATTATGGAGTATAGTTCATATATAATGATTTTGTGTTCATTTTTCTTAAAGTTTATTACTCCCTCTAGTTCTAATTGTCGCAGGATCTAATTTGTAAGTAAATTTTGATACTAAATATAAGACATTTTTCTATTTCATCCTTTATATTTATCATTTTTTTCTAAACTAATTTGTCTGATTTATTAATTGATATATAATTTATTGTTACTCAGAATTATCTTTGAGAGATCATGTCATTAAATAATTTATTTATGTTTTTTAATCTTCTCAAATTAGATAAATATATCTTATTACATTATAGGATGAGTTTATATCAAAAGAAAAGAAAAGACCCTACGGTATTTACCTAGCTAGGACATCAGAATTTTCCATGATACACTCTTTCTTGTCACTTCAAACTCTTATTCAGAAACTGCTTCGATGAGTTCTTCTTGTTTTCCATTCTTTCACCCCCAAAAAAAAAAAAAAAAGATTTTTAGTATGTTGTAGACAATATTTATTAATTTAATATTCATCGTATCATTCTGTCACTGTATAAAAAATTAAATTTTTATTTGTTGAAATACATATATGAAGCGTATTGTTCATCTTCAAAAGTATTTTTTATTTTATACTACTTTTAGTCCTAAATATAGGACAAAGTTTTTAGTATAAATTATACTACAAATTTTGTTTTATATTTAGGATCGGAGGAGTATCTTTTATCAAATAATGGAGAAATTTAGATATTCTGCAATTGGCACCATATATAAATTAATTAAATTGAGATAATGATTGAGAATATATATATATATATATATATATATATATATATATATATATATATATATATATATATATATATATATATATATATATATATATATATATTCTGCAATTGGCACCATATACAATATTTTATACGATAGAGTATTGACATATTATTGTGATGACGATCAATGATTCTTTGAAGGTAGTTTTTTTCCCATGCTCTACTAAAAGACAAAATTCAAAACCTTATTTAAGGAATTAATAAAATCTCCCCCACTCCCATCTCGATATTATTTAAATTAATAGGCCGGCCGGCTCGGCTTTTTAAGGTTTGACTAAAGAAAAACAATCAATTTTTTAGGTCCGGCTTTTAAGCATAAAGGCCAAGAATGACCTTATAAAATCAAAGCTATTTTAATATTTTTTTACTATTCTTTTAGCTTTTTATTAAAGGAATAAAATTAGAACAATGAAAGTCCTAATTTAACTCATAAATGTTGTCAAAATTAAGTTGTAAATCATACAATAAATAAATACAGTCACTAAATTATAATCAAAAGTAAAATATTATTCACATACCACAATTACAAATAATTAATGAAAAGACTTAACAAAATTAAAAATACTTTGTATAAATATGTCTTGAAAAGTATAAGTAGTCAACAAAATAAACAATACAAGATATGAACAAAATAATTACTAGAAAATAAGTTAAAAAATATAAAATTAGTAAAAATACGTATGAAATAAGAAATATCTTTTATAAGTTTTTAATATTTAGAATTCTTAATATGAGATGTTCTTATAAAACTTAATTCTAAAAAGATAATAACCACTAGATATTTGCAACATCATTAACAAAGTATAAAAAAATCAATAATATTATTATCATATAAATAATTTTAAAAAATAAAAACATAGGGCCTAAAAGGTCTGCCGGTGATTCATTCTCCTCTTTCCGGTGGCTCTCTTATATTAAGGCAACGCAAGATGAATATTGAGAGTCAAAGGCCGACGGTCTCTTGGCTTAAAGATCAAGTTCTACCACGAGGGAAAAAAATCAAGCCCAATAAGACATTGCCTCCATGAATTAAGAAAACTTCCCACCTATATATCACTTAAATGATTACTAAATGCCCAAAAATTTATAGGTATGATTTTTCCTTCAATCAATAGAGAACTTTAACAAGTATGAAGATATATACAATATTAATGTTTGGACAGAGACTCTCTGATACATTTAGAAATTGCTCGTACAGCACAGAATAGGATCTAACAATGGGTATTTTCCATAGAATCAATGTCTTTATTTTATTCTCCCTTCACTTTCACATAATCCAGATGGGAACAAGAGAACAATGGCTTGACTAATTTTGTGAAGCACCTTAACAGCAATTTAGTTACGTTTGCTCATACTTCAAAATTTCAGTGGCATGCTTTGCCTCTGGTCGCCGACTGATGGGGAGTTGCTTAAAGAGGAGCGCTGAATAGAGCTGGACTAGGGTTCTCTTCTCCATCGTTCTAAGTCTTTTATTTATTTATTTTAGAAGTTCATAATATTTTTTCTTTCAGTATGTGCCAAGTCATATTAAAGCCACCAATCAGTAAGAAAAAGTCAAACTAAGGGTTAAATGATGCTTTTGCATATAATTTGAAACCACATAGTCATTTCTGCCTCTAAAAAAACATTTGGTGTTGGGCACACATGACAGAAAATCATATATGTATTTTTACAACTTAACCCAGCTTTTTTTATATATTCAAACTTGAGCCTTCAAAAAGCTGACAAGTACATCTTGAAGGCTTTGTTACAATGTAAACATTTAAAAAAACTCGAAGTATCAAGCCTTGAAGACCGTAAATAGACTTTGAACTACTAAAGCCTGCATTAAATAAAATGTTTCCCAAGTCTAATAAAGTAATTTTACAATCTATATGATATATTATCTATAATAAAAATATATCTATAAGATTGGCTTATTTACCTTAAAAAGCCTCTAAGTAGGCTCGAGGCTTGGCCTATTTGCTAAACAAGCTTAGTCTAACCTGGCCCCAACCAAGCCAAGCCCTATGCCCCTATAAGGGACCGGACTAGACTATTTCCACTCCTTACCTATCTATATGAAATTATACAAACCAACGAGTATTGAGTCTAATAGAAGTGACTAGTTCTTTTGCAACGTGGCGAACCAATATTCAAATCCCTGTTGAGAAATGTGTTCAACAATGCCTTGAACAAAATTGCCTACATGTGCTTTTTTTTTTAAAAACAAAAGTTATACAGTGTGCTGTCTTTCTTTCCAAAGATGCTTATTATCTGGACATTATGCTTTTATAAAATCCACATCCTGCTAGTCGAGTTCGCTTGAAGGAGGACTTTTCCCAAGTAGTTTTGCTGGTTTTAATTCTGTCGATTGTTTTAATTCATGTTATATTCATCGGCTTTCATGTAGACATGTCCAGCTTTATGTTCCAATATATAATCTAAAGAAAGAAGATCTAATTCCTAGCTAATTTCACTAATGTGACATTATATCTCTTATGACTAGAGTAAAATCTCTTGTTGGCCAAAAAAAAAAAACGAAGTAAACTCTCTTATATATTCAATATTTAACTAACGTACGTTGGTTGGTTGGTTAATGTCGCTTTAGTGCATGATTGTATGAATTTGAAAAAAAAAAAAAACAACAACAACAATCAGTTTACCAGAACAAGCACGACAATGTCGAAACATAATTCTATGGGTAAGTAAGAGTAAGCATATAGTCAACAATGTTTCAAACACGTTGAAGGTTCGTGGTGGGGTTTTCTTTTCAAATTTGGTTTCTTTCTTTGAAAACAATCTCAAGTCAAATAATTATTGTGTTAGGACGACGTTTGAGGAATATGGAACATGTATCAATAAAGGGATTCCGTCTTCATCATTGTCTTCAATGGCTTACACACACACACACACACCACATTTTTTGTTTGTGTTTATCATCGTCATCATAGTAGTAAATTCGTTATAACATTATTAATTTGGTCAAACCTGGCTAGCTATTTGGAAGTTGAAATATTCTTAATATCGGTTCATCCCTGCATTAATTTTCCAAAAGTATGTGAGCATGTGTAATTTGTTTTCATGGATATAATTGTAAGGTAATTTATAATTATTTCAACTTTTCTTATTGGAAACACTCACGGAAAAAAGAGGGACTTATAAGTTTAGGGTAATTTACTAGACTGATCTATTAGGATGAGCTCATTCACTTTGAATTTACACTCATGACATTTGATGCTTAATGCTCTCTCTCTCTCTCTCTCTCTCTCTCTCTCTCTCTCTCTCTCTCTCTCTCTCTCTCTCTCTCTCTCTCTCTCTCTCTCTCTCTATGTGTGTGTGTGTGTGTGTATCCAACACCCAGGGGCGGAGCCAGGAATGAATATTAGGGGGCGAAAATTACAGAATAAAATCCAATGGAGTCGGCATTTGAAATTAGGGGGCGAAAATTACAGAATTGGACCCAAAATTTTAGGAAATTATGCTTTGACCTTATAAATATTTCAATATTTTCATTTTAGTCACTTTATGACACTTTTAAATAGGGACTAAAATGAAAAGATTAAAATTTTAAGAGACTAAAGCATAATTTATAAAAAAAAAAAATTGGTCCAATAATTATGTAGTTTTAGGGGGGCAGGGGCCATCCCTAGCCCCCCTAAATCCGCCCCTGCCAACACCATAAAGTATTTTTTTTAAGTGCATCTAGCAAATTAAATTTTTTTATGGTTTACCTAACATTCTAAAGTATTTTTTTGGGTGCTAAACACATTTGAAATAATATTTTAAGATGTTGGATGGACATTAACCCTGTGAAGAGGTTCTATCCAATGGAAACATAAGTGAAAGCGTACGTCAAAATTTCACCATTTAGCAAAAGAAGTTGATGAAGTGTTATGGTGGTGGGTATGACATCTTATGAAAGGGGATTGATTTTTGGTACAAAGTGGATTGATGAGCACCAAGAGCTGATCCTTATGGTGAGATCTACATTATTGTTGAAATATAGTTTTAACGGTATAAATTTAAAATTTTAACTAATAATTTTAAAATAAACAAACCATTTTTTGAAAGTCTGATAGTTAAGAGATTATCTTTATTTTAATTAAAATCTACTTACATAAAAATATTTTTTTAGAAAAACAAAAAATGATATAAATAGTTCAAATCAGATCAGAATGGTCTGTTATATAGTAATGAGATGCTTATCAGTTTACTTGGCACCGACACTCATACCTATGAAGGGAGGCCCTTACTTTATGAGTAAATATCCTTTCTGATCTCTGACAAAAAATACGGACCCCATGTTTGTCCCTGAAAAAAAAAGGTACTTTTTAGTCCATAAAAATGATGAATAAAGGTCGATTGATGGACATTTTGATCACTTACAAATTTCTAAAATGTCCTTTTTAGTCCCATAAAAAGGACGAATAAGGGTCGATTTTTTTGTCAGTGGCCAAAATGGGGTCCGTGTTTTTTATCAGGGACCAGAAAGGGTATTTACTCTTACTTTATTATGACTCACACCTTGTGACCTTGAGAAGTCTAATAAATAAAGTCTTGAAGTTTCTTCTATACCTAATAAACTAGCTTTTTTCTTTATCTTGGATGAACTCTCATTTTAAACTTATCTCATAATACTATTTTGTTTTAGCCACAATATGTACAACAAAATTTCAGGTCCATATATATATGCATGCTTCGCTTAGCCAATTCCTAAACTTCTATCTCATTCTTAAAAAAGAGACTATACGTGCTCTTATATATTTATATGATCCTGCACTTTTGCTTGTAATTAACACCGTCCAAGAAAATAACCTTTATATTCAATAATTACGAGTTTAGTGTTGGAACTTGAACAACCAACGGAAGTCTTCCTTATGGCCAAAAAAAACGGAAGCTTCCAAAATAAAATACTCCTAGGAATCTTAATGTAAGAGCTATTTAAATAATTTGATTAAATAAAGGTAGTTAATTAAGTTTGTTAATATGATTTGTTTTTTAAAAACATCATAACCATCTTCCTTAATTCCCTTCCCCTCTCTTCTATTTGATTATTGTTGAGGAAGTGTCAATAATGACTTATTTAGGAAAAAAATAATAAATATATTAAATATGTCTTGTGTTTAAAACCAATATCAACTCCTCAAATACATTAAAAACTAGAGGAGTAACATTTTGTCCAATATATATCTTCGTTCTTGGATCGTCTGCTGCGAATATATCTGTGTGTATGTTGTTAATAACACTGTATTAACTCAAAATGAAAACTCAACTATGCATGCATCGGTACACGTGCAGCCGATTAATAATTCTCGATGTTTATATACAATATTAAGAGAAAATCATTCTTATTCATTACTGTGCATCTCATCGTGTGGATCCAAAAACATACAATATGTTACTGAAGTTCCCATTATTTTCTGCGCTTCCATATACATATATATACATATATATAGACATATACATATATATATATATATATACATATATGTATGTACATATATATATATATATATATATATATATATATATATATATATATATATATATATATATATCTGTGTGTGTATATATATATGTGTGTATATATATATATAAGGTTAAATACCAATTTTGCTATAGAAGTATTAGTAAGGGAGCACTCAGCAGTCGGAAGTTTTTTGGGTATCATTTTTGCCCCTGAAGATTAAAAACTTGTAATTTTGTCGATCGGTTGATCTTGACTGTTAGATCGTTACTCTTTTTGTAAACTTCCAGGGTAAATTTGCTCATAAAAAAACTTCCGGGGCAAATTTGCTCCTAAAAAAAACTTCTGGGACATATTTGATCCTTTTTGTAAAATTTCGAGGTAAAAATGATATCAAAAAAACTTTCGGATGCTGAGTGTCCTCTTACCAATACTTCCATGGTAAAAATAGTATTTAACCCTATATATATATATTGTGTGTGTGTGTGTCTGATTGATTGGTTGATATTATCTATTATTTGGTTGCTTCTTCTCCGTGTATAATCGCACTCTCACGTACACAAACCTCATTCAAATAATACTACTATCAATAAAGTATACAATCACTTCTGAGCAAGTAGGCTTTATTTAAAACTAACAACCCTCCTCAATAGATCTCGTACATGCACCTCCCAAAGCATAGAGTTTCACATACGACAACCACCTTTTATAATCACCTTTTATATATAAAAGGTGGTTGTCGTACGAGAAACTCTATGCTTTGCAAGGTGCATGTACGAGATCTATTACAATACAACCACCTTATATATTTTATTCATACGCCAGGACTATATTATATATAATATTTCCTAATATTATAACAATAAACAAATACAAATATGCTGCAATCTCTCACAAGCTCTGTTCAAGACTTCAACACACCAAGCATTCGATTACTTACAAGATGAGTTCACCAGCGATAAAGCCATATGCATAAACGACGCAGTTTAATACATACATATCGTCGTCGTCACTGATCCATTTCATGATTTCTTAAGCTGACCACTGTTACTTAAAACATATATTCTCCTTATTGTACTACCCACTCACTCTAGAAGTGATCGTTATGATGATGCAGCTGATGCATAACGACGTCGTTGAGCATCCAGAGATCGTCCATGGGGTCCCACTCAGAAAGTACGCTGCCACTGCCTGCGGCTGCTCCGATCGGCTGCGAAACACCATAAGTAGTGTTGTTCTTGTTGTTGTTGTCCTCGTCCAGACCGAGGAAGGATTCGAGGGTTGAGATTTGTTGTTGGTTGAGCTGAACGGCGTCGTTGTGGCCGAGGGTAAGGCACTGCTTCTTCTGGGGCGGCTCCAGGGGAGCTGGCGCCGGAGCCGGAGGAGGAGGAGCCGGAGGGAAGTTGAGCTTGGCTTTGTCGCCGCGGATGCGCTTAGCGGCTTGGTCATAGGCTATGGCGGCTTCTTCTGCGGTGTTGAAGGTGCCGAGCCAGACTCGGACGCCCTTGTGTGGGTCCCTTATCTCGGCGGCCCACTTGCCCCACGGCCTTTGCCGGATTCCTCTGTAAATGTTCTTGCGAGTCCTTCCTCCACCTCCACTTTTCTTCTCCGGCTTCTTCTTGTTGTTGTTGGTATTGTCATTTTTGTTATTATTCTCACATGTCACTGCTTCAGGTAAGCCAAAAATGGAAAAAAGGTTTATATATCTAATATAAGGTTAAAATTAAAAGCGAAATCGTATCTTTAAAGCTGATGGCTATATTTTCTGGCACTAAAAATTAAAGTTTCAGAGACTGTTCATGCGGTGATCAGATTTCATATGGATCAACATTGATAATTATGTCTACTCAGAATTAATTGATTCCGGATATCAAGAGAAGATTCTTCGCTTAAATTTTCAAAAGAGATGTGCCTACCTTTTTTTTTCTTTCGTGATTTTCTTTTCAATGAACAGGATGAACGTGAACAAGAGAGGCCTACCATAAAGAAAAAAGGACGTCTCTTATAGTCGTGGATATCCTATCAAATCCTTGAATAATATAACTGACGTTAATTTGCTCAGACTCCACATTTTTTCCTTATTTTGTCCGTTTTTATTTCATTTAGAGAGAGAGAAAAGAAGAGACTTTCTCTCTCTAGCTAGATTCACACAAAAAAATGCAAAATCAGCCACCAATTAAAAGAAATATAAGAGCAGAATCTCAGGTTTCGAAACCCAGATTGATAAAAAGTATGGTTATATACACCGGAAAAAAAAAAGTTTTCATAGAGAAACCGACTATACAGATTCTTGTTTTACTCATATCTATAAATTAAACTCAATACCTCAAAACTCAAAATGGAGCACCACACCACTCAAAACACGTAAATACATGATTCTTTGACAGAGAAAAAAGCTTACAATATTGAGATAGAATTTGAAGTAGTAATAATTACCAGTTGGGGTGGGAGGGAGATTCTGATCATCAGGGGAAGCAACAGCTGGCTTCTGGTGATGGGGAGAAAGAGCAGAAGAATGGAATCCTAGGAACTCAGCGAAGGTTTCAAGCTCCGACCAGAAGTCGTTGGTGGTGGTCGATTTCCGACCACCAGGTTTCGGAGGGACGAAGTCGGAGATGATAGCACCTCCACACATAGTTCCAGATTCTTAGTCTTTTGAGAAGAAACACATAAAAGGAAGGAAGGAAGTGAGAGAATGCGGAAGAAAGCGTGTAAAGCGGTGTAGATTTATAGGAGAGCGAAAGAATGAGGGGGGCTTCAGAGACACGACACAGTAGGGCCCAAAAATGAAAACGGACCCATCGGACGCTGAGGTGGTTACATGTGAGCGTGAAGATCGCAGGCAAGGGGCTGAAATAAGGAAGCACTTCCTCTCATTAGCCTTTTGGTTGCAGATTTGCCAATAAACTATTAACTGAGAAGTGTCGGACACAAAAAACAATTGAAGGGATCAAATTAACGAAACGAACTATTAAAAAGAAAAAAAAACACAATTTTGAGCAGATTCGCCAACGAACTATTACCCTATCACTGTCTTGGTATCTCCGTCTTCCATTGACTGTTACAGTGTCAACGACGTCGGCATCTCCAAAGCTTCCATTATTGCTGGGTGTTCCACTCACCCTTTTGAACTCATCTAGCAGTCCACAGCTTTTAACCGGCACGCGCCTTACACCCTGGTTGCGTCTCTCCGATGCCACAAGCAGCAGCCTTTGCTGCCACAGCGCCTGCTCGTATGAGCCCCATCTTTGTTGGTGTTTGCCTTATCCAACAAGAATGCTTAATTGCTATTTTCTCCAGCGTTTCCGCTACCGTCCTACGCTAGTGCCTCATATTTTAACGTAATAGTGATAGTTTTTTTTAATAGTTATTTGGTATTTTTTTCCCACTTTTTAATAGTTCGTTGGCTAATTTGGTCCCTTCAATTTTTTTTTTTTTTTGTGTCAGACGCTCTTCGGATAATAGTTCGTTGGCAAATCTGCACCTTAACCCTAGCCTTTTTTCCCATCATCCCTTGTAAATTTATCTGAGTTATTGATTGAGAAGATGAAAAAAAAAAATGTAAGTTGCATTGTGACCTTTTTGATTACTTAGACATATGATTTAGAGATTATGAGTGATGATGAGAAAAACCGAACCTCTAAGATAGCATGTTGTAGTTAGAGAGGAGTAAGGGAAGTGTGAGGGAGAAAGTTAGCAAATTGAGAATGATCCGAAAAGAATGTCCATTGATTTATCTCTCTATTTTTTTCATTAAATGTCTCCACCATTAAATCAAGTTTTGATAGTTGGGGTTTAATATTATATAAAAATATTATTATAACATTAAATAATATCAAAATATCAATCATTATAAATCGATCTAATTGCTGAAATATTTAATGGAGAGGTAATAAAGAGAGATTAATGAAGATATTCTTTTTCAAAGAATAATACTCCTCCGATCTTTTTTATAAGTAACTTTCGCTTTCATGGGATTGGTCCTTAACATAAGCAACTCTTTTTTTGTGTCTCAAAATTTAAACTATTTTTTTCTTTTTCTATGCACATTAAATACATAAATTTATATTAATTATTCCCCACTCACCACTAATTCTCTTTCATTCAATCATTTAGTACCTATTTTCTACCAATTCTCTTTCATAATTTTTATTCATTCTCTCTTCTATACTTTTTTCATAAATAAGGGTATATATTTGGAAAAGATATAATATTTTTGACACATTTGTTGTTTTTAACTGATCTTAACTGTTAGTTCTTTTTATGCAGTCAAAAAAAAATTACTTATAAAAAGAACCGAAGGGAGTCGATTTCGAAAATATCTTACAAATGTGATATCTTGGAAATTTTACGAAGGGTAACGAATATAAAACCAACGGGTTTAGGTGTACGAATTAAGGTTGAAATTTTCATTAAAAAAATGTACTCATGTTTAGTGTTTGACAGTATTTCAAGTAAAATTACTTCCAAGAGAATATATTAATGCCGGTAAAAAAATATAAAAGTTGTAAATTATAATCTATGATCCAGAAATTGCCAAATTAAACATCATCAAAACAAGTACCAATTTGAATTACATGTGATTCTTTATATAAAAGCTAGTTTGAAGTTGAATTTGATTCAAAATATAATATATCAATCTATTTTATTTTCTTTATTTGTTGTTTTCCCCAAATTAATTTACCCAACTTATCAATTGATATATAATATTTTTTTTTTGGCATAAGGAAACTGACCACCCGATATCCAACATCTTTTTTAGACTATAATCTTCTTTAGCACGAGTCAGGTTTTCAAAAAATCGGTTAGTCCGAACTTGAGAAAAGAGAAAGTATTGTTTAATGGATTGTATCCTCTAACAACAAAGTATGCTTTTTCATATTCGAATTGATATATATAATGTAGTGTTATATTCAAATAGTTTAAAAATATTATATCACATTTGTTTAAAGTAATTAATTTATTTCATTTTTTAATATTCTCACGTTAGCTATTTAGCTGTGTGAACTGTGGAGTAACTTTCTTTCTTCTTCTTTTTAACGGATATGTTGAAATAAGGAAGGAGAGGGGAAAGCACGGAAAAAGGGTGGATGGTAATCGAACGGCCCAGAAAAGAAGGGAGGAAAGGAGGAGGACACATGAAAAGGATAGAACTAAGGGTATGTTTGGTTTGAGGGAAGGGGAGAGGGGGAGAAAAAAGGAGGAGAGGAAAATTTGTACCCACTACACTCAATTTCAAATTTTTTTCCTCCTCTCCTTTTTTTTCTCTCCCTCCTCCTCCCTTCCCTCAAACCAAACATACCCTGGCACGTTTCGTTTGGAGTGACCCCTTTACCATATCACCCTTCAATTCACGTTAATTACCCATTTACCCTAGCCCTCTCCCATGCCATTTTCTTTAGTGAAAATTAATCCTTTTTTTTCCTCCAAATTTTAATTCATTTATAACTTAATTTCTAATGTTTACTTGTTACGACTCAATCTTGAAATTGTTTGACTCATCTATTACTCAATCTCTTATCTTTTTATCATTTATAATTTTATCTTTATCATCCAGAACTCATCATCATGAGTCAGCATTGAGTTATCATATATGGTGCTTACGTGCCTCTAACTTACTCAGCTAATTTTACATAAAATAAAAAGATTAGGATATATTGAATTCTCACCTTCCACACATAGTAACAAAGGCAATTTGAAGACCCGATTCATTTCCAACCTCTACTATAACGAAGATGTCATTTTAAGCTCAATTTGGCTGCATTGATGAGTTTAATGATAAGTACAAGATAAAAATATTGAGGGGTTGAGTTCTACCTATAAAACTTAGTAGTTAAGTTATAAGTGAGTTAAAACTTAAAACAAAAAATTAAAATCAAATGTAGTATTATGATTTACTTTTAGGTAAAGGTGCTAACATACCATTTACCTTTTTCAAAATTCAAAAAGAATTACTGACATCATAAACAAGTTTAGGATACAAAAATACCCATCATAAAAAAAAAAAAAAAAAAAAAAAAAAAGTTTAAAGTATTTTTTTTATCCTTTAAGTCTTACATAAATTATAGTTTTAATCTATTTAGTTTATAAAGTGTATTTTTAATCCCTAAAACATAATATTATTAATGTAACTAACAGAAAATACTGACTATACAAAGTTAAGTGGTCGGATCAAATCTTGAAAACCCGATGAAACTCCTACCCAACCGGGTACTCTAGTACCATGAAGACAACCAAATTGGCCCAGAAAAATATATTCTGCTTTGTTCAATAATATGGGTAGTATCCATACATATCTAATTCACAGGCCCTTCATTTACACTAACTCGTACATTGGGCTTTAATGACTATCCAGGCCCATAAGTGTAAACTGTACCTTTACAAACATATCCCTAATAAACTAAGGGTAAAGGATTTCTTCGGAGATAAGTTATCTCCAGTGACCCTTAAAACTACGTCGTTTTGGATTAATGAAGGGTGTTTCCGTAATTTTACACCATTTATTAATTCACCTAAAATTACGGAAACACCCTTCATTAATCCAAAAAGACGCAGTTTTAAGAGTCACTGGAGATAACTTATCTCAATTGACTGGAGAAATACTTTTCCTATAAACTAATCTCATTAATAATATCTAATAACCAACGGGGGTTGGCACAAGTGGTAAGCAACTTGTGTCACTCAAGTAAAGTCTCGAGTTCGAGTCTTGTGGATGCAGAAAAACCCTGTTAGAAGACTCTCCCACCATAGTCAAGTGTGCGACAAGGGTCAGATCCGAATTAGTCGGGGCGAAGCTCTAGATATTGGATGGACAACCAAGAAATTAATAATATCTAATATACTAAATAACCACTATGTACTTTCCACGTCCTCTTCTATGAAAGGAAGTATGAGGTGCCAAGTGAACTATATTCTCTTGATAGCTTTATGTAGTTTTAACTTTATAAGGTACGATCTTATGAATATAATAACTTCAGTCTTAAAATTCAACATATTGCATTTCAATCATGTTAACCGTTTAATTTATTGGTTCTTATATTTTATATGACTCAATTACAACTCAATCCATGTAAAAATAAATATGTATATTTTCTAAAATTTTAGAAATCAATAAATTGACTTAGAATCATGGAACTAAATGAATATTTTTATTTATTTATTACATTTAAAATTTCAGTTCCCCAACAAAAATTTTCTAAATATATCCAAATAATATTTATTATTTTTAATTATTTAAAATTTATAAATATAATTTCATATGTAGAGGTTATTTTTAATGACTCAAGAGACAGTTGTTTATATATTCTATAATTCAGAAAAGTGACCATATAAAAAATAAAATTAACATAAAAAATATTGTCACTCAGATATCATGCTTCCTTAATGAAATAAGGTATCAAATTATAGCGATTTCGTTGAGGAAAAAAACATAACAATGACTATTTTTGTAAAATTAAAATTGCAAATAGGTTTGGCGTCAATTTTTTTTTTTGTTATACATGTCAAATTTTTGAAGTAAATACACACATGATTTCCTTTTTTTAAAGTAGTGTATATTGTTGAGACTTCAGAATATACCCAAGTTGCTTTTAAGTTTAATAAAAAAAAAATCCAACTCAATGCTTTTTTTTTTTTTTTGCTCAAGAAGACAAGATCTCAATGCTTTCAAGTATAATACAAAGTCCAACTCAACCACCAAAATAAATAGATATTAAAACGTGTAAACTTTTTTTTGAATTAAAGTGGCCGAGGTTGCAAGTGGGATAAAGAAAAAGGGATCTGTGACCCTCAATTTACAAGAAACTAGCACAGGCCCACGCGATGCGTTGGTGAAAGACCATATATTTATTTATGGGAAAAATACTTCTCATGTTGTAGGAGAAGTGTTTTCTCATGCTACACACACATGAAATGGTGGGACCCACATATATATATATAATGTCATTATATATATATGTGGGTCCCACCATTTCATGTGTGTGTAGGAATCTTTTTCTTTTCATGCAACATGAGAAGTTTAAACCCCTTTATTTATATGTTGTTATGTAAGGATTTGTCTCAGATACATATTTCTAGTGAAATTGGTAGATATCTGGGGTTCCCTTTATCGCGTGGTAGGAGACTGAGGGAGGATTTCCAGTATATTATTGACCGGGTTAGATCCAAGTTGAGTGCTTGGAAAATTAACTGTCTCTCCACTGCGGGTAGAATTACACTAGCAAAATCTGTGGTGAGCTCTATTCCTCTGTATCCTATGTAGGTGGCTAAACTTCCTAGGAGTATCTGTTTGGAAGTGGAAAGGCTTCAAAGAAACTTTATATGGTGGTATGATGATTCTTCTAAACAGCTTCACTTGGTTAGTTGGGAGCAGATTACTAAACCAAAGGAATATGGGGGGTTGGGTTTTAGAAGATTGTCCTCTATGAATCAAGCGTGTGAGGCAAAATTGGCTTGGAAGTTGATCATTGGTGTTAAAGGTTTATGGGTGGATGTGCTTACCCATAAGTATATGTTAAGAGAGGGTGAGTCCCTTTTTTACTCTCGGTCCAGAGATTCAAAGCTATGGAAGTTTATTTGCTCCAATGGTCATATTGTTGATCAGGGTGCTAAATGGCAAATTAGAAATGGCCATTCCACTAGTTTCTTTAATGATTGTTGGGTTAGCAATGAAGTACTTTTGAAGAATTTCTGCCTTAAGCCTCCTTCTGAATTTGAAATTAACTCTGTTGTTGGCGATTGGGTTTCTGAGGGCCGGTGGGATATAGGTAGGATATCTAAGATTGTGAATCAATCTGGTATTAGTATGCTGGCAGCTATTCTTCCTCTTAGGGTGACTGTTGATGATGATTTTTTGATATGGGGCGAGTCTGGAGATGAGTGTTTTTCTATGAAAAGTGCTTACTTCCTGATTGAGCATAACTCTCCTGATTTGAGGAATGATTTGTTTAAATCTATTTGGAAATGGCAAGGTGTAGAGAGGATTCGTGTTTTCATGTGGAAAGTTGCGCTTAATAAATTGCCTACTAATTTATGGAGGAGTTCTTGGTCTCAGGTTTCAGCTCAGTGTGGTCTGTGTAATGTTGGAGCTGAGGATATCCTTCATATTTTAAGAGATTGTTCGTATGCCAAGAGCTTGTGGTTGAGCTTTATGCATTCCAGGTTTTGTTTAGTTTTCTTCGCTGCTAATTTAGTGGACTGGTTATATTTGAATCTCTCTTCTAAGTGTGGTTCAGGTTAGGGAGGGTGAGCGAGCTTGATTTTCGGGGTATGTATTTGGCATCTGTGAACTTGGAGAAATCACTCTATATTTGATACTTCCTTTTCTAGGCCTCGCAATCCGGCCTTCGTTATCTCTCGGCTTTGGCGTGATTTTGTGCAGGATCCTGAGTTCGATAGGCCTATGGTTCAAGAGCAAGGTCTGCTTGCTAGAGGCTGGACGAAGCCACCTGTAGGCTGGTTCAAACTAAATGTTGATGGGGCAATGATGGCTCTCTCCATGAATGCTGGGTGTGGAGGGGTGATCCGTGACTGGTCTGGCAAATGGGTGGTTGGATTTTCGAAGGTCATTGGGATATGTACTATTGAAATAGGTGAGGAGTGGGTTGTACTTGAGGGGCTAAATTTGGCCTGGGATATGAGTTTTAAACAGATCCCACTGGAGTCCGATGCTGTTTGTGTAATTAACAGGATTTTGGATGTCAATTTCCATTCAGGTAGTCTGCTGTTTCTGCGTATCAAAGATCTTTTAGGAAGGGATTGGCATGTCAAAGCCAACTCGATTCCTAGAGAGTTTAATCGGATTACGGATGCTTTGGCTAAATTGGGTATCTCTGATTCATCCATTTTAGATCATTGTACATCTTATTTGTGTTCTCTTGTTGATCAAGAGTATCTGGGATTAATTTCCCCTAATGTATAATTTCCCTGTACTCTTGGCTCTAAGCCTTCTTTATTATCAAAAATAAAAAATAAGAATCATTTAGATCTCCAAGAGAATAATCAAAATATTAAATTAAATATTTACTAAATATTTTGTACCTACCTCCCCTGTTATTAATTTATAAAATATTGTTTAACTACCTTCCCTATTATCCATCTATCATAACTGCTCTTTTTTTAATTGTTTTAATTTTAGTGTTTTAAGCCTATCATTTTGTTGATATGTTGGCAACAGAGATACTTACTGCTCTATAGTTATATAGTTTTTTAATTTTATTTTAGCCGCCCACTTTTTTTAATTTTAGTGTTTTGAACTTGCCATTTTGTTAATACGTTGGCCAAAGAGACACTTCTTGCTCTACTTTTATTTTTATATATATATATATATATATATATATATATATATATATATATATATATATATATATATATATATATATATCATTTTACTGACGTGTCTATTAGAAAGACGCTTCCTACTCTATTTTTGTATAGTTAAGATTTTTTTTGTGCCATTAAATTACAAGGCTCTTGACAAAATGTATAGATTTCTAAGAAGGCCCTAAGCGTACGAGAAAGCCCCTTTCATTTTGGGCTTCAGGCAAAATGGCAATGGGTCGAATGCACTGTAGGATTTCTGCAAAACCAAGTACGGTTTTGGAGCAGTGAAAAGCTGTTAGGCCTCATATTGAAGAGGCCTAGAATAACCCTTATCATTGGGTTTAACTGGCAAAGTGGTCGATCTTTCTCACCAAAAGGGAGGGGGTTCGATCTTGGAATTGGTCAACGCGCTGGAGGAGGCATTCTAGAGATCTACAAAGCAACGGTAACCTAGGTTAAAGTGGAGGTATATGTACTCTTAGTCCTAAATTCCTTGCGGAGTGAGCTCCAAGCGTCCTGCTTTTGGACTGTGGGTGAGCCCAACCCCTCTCTTAAAAATTATATATCAAAAAAAAAAAAAGAGGCCCAAAATATTGATAAGCTAGAAAAGGCCTTGTAATAATATATAAATATGAATTCTAATTTATTTCTTAAATATAATTAATTGCTTAATGCCAAGAGAAAGAATAACGATTATATAAACTTCTCCTGTGAGGAAACTAAGAGAATGCCTTAATGATGTCAATTTAGGCATCATCTCAAGTATAACAAATGTTTGATATCCTGCAACTGTTGGAACTTGGAACTACTAATCAAAAAGCATATAAATACGAAGAAAATAAGGAGAATAAAATACCCAGGGCACATTTTTAGAACAAGTTTGACACACAAATTACAAGTAAATCCTATTCCACCCCATTTGAAAAATACCCTGCATACAGAATAAACATTCGGAGATGCATGCCAAATAAACATAATCAAACCTTAATATGTTATGGCTTTACTTGACTTGAGCCTTGGAATCACAAATTACATTAAAATATATACATAGCCACGATTGACATGAACATACAGAGAAGTATGCCAGAACTGAGAAGCAAGTCAAGGTGAAGCTTAAAAAAGACAATAAAAACACAAATCAAAGAGCACGAAGGGGAAAAGAATATGTCATTACAAATACGTAGGAAAAGTTTAGTAAGTATAAAATTCAAGTTAAAATGAGATTCCACACACACAAATAATATGATGGGTGACAACCAAAAAAACAATCCATTCATAGAGAGATTAACTTTACCATCACCCCTAAAAATCATAGCTAAGGGGTTAAAGGATGCGACTAAATGTATATAGAAAATAAAAATAAAAAACTAGAGCGGCCTAAAACAAAATGATTCTAATCAGCCATCTTTGTCAGCCGATGAATGGTACTTCTCGCAACCCTATTACCAGGATCAATCTTTAGAACAGTCCTCAGATCTTCTGCACCAAGCTTGTACTTTTCCATGCTCTCATACAAGAGAGCACGTTGCACCAATATAGATACATTTGTGTCATCGTTTTCTAGCACCTGTACAACATAAAGCAAATCAAACAACTCACCCTCCAAATACATATGATAAGGATCATTACGTGATTCAATCAATCCATCTCAAATAGACAGAAGCAATATAGTAGAATTTATGCATTAGCCATTGCTCTTAAATTCAAGAACTAAACACTCATGCTACCAATACCAAGAGCTTCGACAAACACTTTTACAAGTACATTAAATTAAAGCATGTCCTTTTTCCCCATTAGCAATATAACTAACTACTAACTTAATAAACTGTAGTAATTCGCCCCAAGATAGAAGCAGCTACTTTAATTTGTCCCAGCAACTAATGCAATCTTAACAATTATGACTACAATGTTCAACCTCTAATATACACTGTCACTAGATAACCTCATTATCTATGGTTTGAATTTAAACAAAAAAAAAAACTGTTTCAACATTCGAATGTTAAGACATCGAAGTATACCTTTGTACAATCGGCCACTGCTTTTTTATACTCTCCAACTTCTTTGTAACATGAGGCTCTGCATGACAACACCTCTGTCATACCAGCATTATCCTCTGTTTTCTCAAGAAGGATGGTAGCCCAAGATAGCCACTTAATAGCATCTGCAAATTGACCTTGCTTGTAATTGTCCATCCCCTTACCTTTTGCCGCAGAACCCGATAGCCCAGAAGGAGGAGGTGGAAGCCCTTCAAGCTCCGTGGTTGTAACACCATCATCATGTCCTCCTCCACCAAATTCAGAATCCAAACCCCAATCGTCAATGTTAGAAGATGATTTTCCTCCAAATCCTTCAGAAGTCACCTGAGCACTTCCAGCAGAAGCTGATGAAGATGAGAACAACATGTCCATAGGGTCACCACCAGCAGATGTCTGCATAGGGTTCTGATTCACATTGGTAAATCCTGTAAAACTGGTATTATCTGCAGTAGAAGTGCTTGATGGGAATGTTGTAGAGGCTGGTTTGGAAGCTTTCAGGAAATCCCCAAAATCATCATCCTCTGCTTTATTATTTATTGCGGCCATTCCAACTGAATTAAGACTACCAGATGGTTTTGATCCAAATCCAGCCAAAGTGCTGAATGGATCTCTATTAACATTCATTCCACTTCCAGCTGAACTACCACTATTCATACTTTGCATTGAAGGACCACCAAGATTTGGGGTTTTATTAGCGCCCATACTAGTATTATTGTAGCCGGAAGATCCCCAACTTCCACTACTCGTCGTCGTGTTACTAGTTTTAGGCAAAGCATCCGCCAAATTTCCCATCGAAAAGGAGCTCTTGGTCGATGTAGAACTTGACGCCTTAGAAACAGGAATCGAATTTATAGGAGTATTACTGCTACTATTAGAACTCTGTCCCATTGCAGAGCTCACCAAATCTCCAAAGAGATTAGGGTTTTTATTAACAACTCCAATGGTCGAACTAGAACCCGAAGGTTGAGTAGACCCCCAACTCTTGCCAAAGATATCTCCCACCATTGAAGTGGGTCCACCCGGCAATCCAGACTGGTTCGCCAGATTCGGTGCAGGCTGGTGAGTCCATGATGGATTGTTGGGTTGCCACGAGGGTCTGGGTTGCGCAGATGAATATGAAGATGAGGAAGAAGAATATGGGTGGGACGCTTTTGAGTTTTTCTGATCGTTCAGAGATTTTGGTTGATTGGATCCGATCCCGAGATCAACGTCGAACTTGAAGTTCTTCAGTGAGGCAGAAGGAGCACTCGTTTGATTATTGGGTTTGCCATAACTCGAATTCATCCCTGAATTCTACGTGGAAGATGTAAACAAAGGCAAAAGCAGATCAGGATTGGAAAACCAAAGGATCCACAACGATGGAGGATCCAAACAGAGTGAGATTCACAAGTCTTACTCCGAACGGAAAGAGGAAAACAACACAGATGCAATGGAAGTGGATTTCAGAGAAGCTTCTTGATGAAATTATCTGGGAATCAAATGCCGGTGGTTAAGGTCCGGGACTCCTGCCCACCGTTGATCTCCTTTTTAATTATTATTGAAGAAGGGTTATCATCGTTACTTTTATTATTAAACTGAGGGAAAATTCTATAAACATACTCTCTTTTTTGATATATCTATAAAAATACTTTGGAAATGTCAAACTCTATTACTTTTCTTTTGTAAAAAATTTAAAAACACAATTTATTTTACTGGCGTGTCCATTTCCATGTGGAGGATGTCTGGTACAAAAAAAGAAGAAGAAAACGTATAAGCTGATAACACTAGATTAAAATTAAAAGACCCAACCTTGTGACCCTTTACCCGTCTGTCCACTCACATAAAACCAAGTGGTTTCACTAAGTTTGATTTATAATCCTCTCCTTTCCCATTCGCTTAGTATCCTTACAAGTAGCTATTTCTCATTGCGTCAGCCAACCATTCGTCGCCAGGACTTTGTGGTTACTTGTTACAGTCTCATGAACCCAATCTAGGAGAAAAAGGGTCAATAGTTTAATCCCTGTCTGTCATTCCCACCGACAATATCATTTCTTATTCTTCTGTTCAAAGTATCATCACCGCCTTTCAACCCAGTCAAAATGGGACGCGGGGCCGCCCCTCCTTTGCATTAAAGGGCTAGGTATGAAAATAGATTAACTCAAATAAGGTTTTAGCTAAATAGGTCTGGGTCTATAATGAAAGTAGAAGGTCTAAATTTGGGACTGAACCTAAATTCAGGCTTCTTTTTTAGACTCAGGCCTAAGCCTTCATAAGGTCTGGTAACCACGGTGAACAGTAACATAACAGAGATATGTGACTTTTGCTCTAAAATGGTAACCACGTGTGTATTTTTGCTTCCAAAGAAAGCATATGGTGCTGGACGCTCCCGAGATAAAGCACATGTGTATTTTTGCTCATTTACCCTTTATATAATATAAATATAATTATATTTATTTAATGTGTAAACAGACCAGATATGAAAGCTTACAGACAAGACTTTAACATAATAGGCCTGACCTATTTATAATTTTAAGCTTTTAAATAGGTCTTGGTCTGATCTTTTTAACAAAAAAGACATGCCCTAAATAGGCTAGACTGTGAGACTGATCTATTACCACCCCTAAAAAGATACTCAAATAACTTTTCAAGATCATGAAGTATTTTTTTTATTCTGAAATATCTTTTTCATATTAGTCTGAAATATTTTCTCAAAATTCTAAAATAATTTTTAATATCATAAACTATTTTTTCAGTACAAATCAGTATTTTTTTTTTTAATATTAGTCAATACCCTAAAATATTTATAAAAAAAAAAGACACCAGCTTAATATTTTGCTTAAAGCGATGTCGTTTAAAGTAAAGGAGGGCAGCGGATGTAGCATCCATAAAATGGCTGCCTGAAAGGATGCGAAATGAACAATCAAGATTAAATGCTGTTAAATACGTTTTAGATTATATGAAACGACGCCATTTCATGGCCCCGCCCCACTTGTGCCTTCCAAAGTGTGAGAGAAGTATCTGGGGGCAATGGATTTAAGCCAAGCACAAACAACCTCGACTGCTAAGAGCTAATTAATGTCCAACTAACGTACATGTCTCTACAATCTAGATCCTGAATTGGTATCCTGAAACTAATGATATATCTAAAAGCCATCCCTGCTTTTGCTAAAATCAAATTAGGTTTCTCATCAGATAAGAGGAACGAGGGATAGAGTGCTAACTCCTGATGCTGCATGTGTTAAACTCACGGTGTGGTATAACATCAAGCTTGGTTGAACTACCAGGTCGGCTTGGACCTCAGGGCTAATAGGTGATCATCTTTGTCTTCAGGTTTCCATTTTTCAGGCCAGGATTTCTGGAGCCGGCTCTCATCCTCTTCCCTTCTCATCCACTTCTTCATCTCAACAGTCAATCCGGTTTAGATTTAATATTTTATAAAAATATTAAATTATTAAAAAATATTTAAAAATAATATTTTTATAAAAGGTTAAATCTGAACCGTTCAGATTTCAATCCAATGGTTGAGATGAAGAAAAAGATGGGAAGAGGATGGGAGCCAATCCCAGGTTTTCTTGGGTAAGGCCTAGTCTAGCAGGTTACCAGGTTTTATGCACATATTTATGCATCAAAATTTCATCAAGCTCGAGCATTATTATGATGGGGGATAGAAGGCTAGGAACAATAATCAAGATAAGTGCAGTTTAACAATGGATTAAGAGTAGAAGTTTCAAAACCAGAAGTATAGGAAATCTGCAAGGATGGGTAGTAGTACACAGGATATTCAAGGTTCTAACAGAGGACACAGAGCATGTTGCAGAAAAGTGCACGAGAAAATAGGATCAAATTTAGATGCAAAAACAAGAGCTAATATGCACATAATCTTCCAAGACTATCTAACAGAGAGTTAAAAGGCATGCAAAAAACATAACTGGTAAAGAACAGAACACAATGATTTTTTGCACACAATTCAACAGGTACGCATAGTTAGTGATAACACTAGTTAATATCCTCATTAAACGCAGTTCAAGTGCAGCTCTAGTCAATGCACCAATGAAGATCATAGATCAAAGGTCCTTAATTTGTTTCATAGGAAAAGTTGGTTTTAATGTGTAGATGGTCGCAATTTCTATTCCATCTTTCCATTACTTGAAGCTGAGAAATAGCTATTCATGGTCTCCGACCCTGGTTTCTGTTGCCGTGCCTTAAAGTAGCCATGTTCCCTTCATCTCGTGATCTATTTCGTGGGGGTCTTCCCTTGTACCTATCATTCTCACCTTCATCTTGTTGTTTGTTTTCAGACTTCTTAAACCTAAACTGTGGCCTAGGGATTACTTTCCCCTCAACAAATAAATCACCTGAAATCCACACAAAATTGTCCATGACAACCAAAGCTAACAAAAGAAAAGGGACTAAAAAAAACTAAGATAAAGTCATCCACACACCTCCATAATCCTTGTTGCGAACATCCATATATGAATCCGGCAATACCCAAAGAACACCAGGTAACCCTGTCAAGGAAGAAAACTTTCAAAATGCTTACAATAATGCTTGCAATCCTCATTTAGAGCTCAAAGGTCATCAGAGTGACTGATAACTGAGGCTCTGACCTCAAACTAATAATTCTTCCAATGATGAGATTGCAAACAACTATACGGTAACACCATCAAAATTTATCAAATCAGCAGATTAGCATTCCCAACACAGTAAAGCATAAACGCACCACAACAACTCAAATAGGATGATTTCGCAAAACAACCAAAAACTTGAGACAAAATGAAATATCAAAGCGAGCTGCACCTTTGACTTTTGCAGAAAGCTCTTCGGAAATCTCGGCACCAAAACCTGTATACGTCTCAGTAGCAACAGAGTATATTTTCTTTTTGGCTTCCTCCTCACTACAAACAAACAATTCTAATAAGGAAAAGGAGAGGGAAAAAGGCAATAGAAATCGAGTTATAACAAGTAAAGAAATGGACATCGTAATCTCACCTTCCAATAACTTGGGCGAGGGTTTTGACATAAGTGTTTACCATTTCCTCATCCGAGGGTTTCGGGGGTTTCGAAAAATCCATGATAACAAGCCAGTGCTTCAAGTCGCAGCCATCGAGAAGAATGGTATCCTTGAGCGCCGAACTCTTCTTCTTGCTAGAGTCCTTAGGGTCCACAGAGCCCTCGGACTTGTCGTTGGCGGGAGATTCCTCCGATTCCGACACCGAAGTTTGGAAACGAATTGGGAATTTCAGGGAATGTAGAAGCAGTGGGGTTTGTTTGGGAAGTACGGAGAATGCGACGCGAGGACGAGAAGAAGCCAGGGAAGAAAAAGAAGACGAAGACGAAGAAGAAGAAGAAAGAGCTCGAAGGAGTGAAGAAGCTAAGGCGCGTCGCGCATGGAAGAACGCCATTGTCTAGAATGCAAGGATCAGAGGGGAAATGGGGCTACTGCTACAATGGTTGCTCAGTGAAGAAGGGTTTTAAAAAAGGGAAAATTTTAAATAAATATCATTTAAATTTATAAAATCCAAAAAAAAATTTGTAGAGAGGATATCAATCGTACTAAAATGACATTAAGCACATTACTTAACACATCGTGAGGAGTGGTGAGTTATGGAGAAAATTTCCCAAAACAAAAGATTTATCACTATATCAATTATTTATTTTATTTTATTTCGTTTCATTCTCGTAGATAATACTTGGAAAATGGTATTTGATCTGATTTTAATTGAAAATAATTTTCTTGATACTGTTTAAGAGAAACTCCGAATTAATTGCAAAATAATGATCCTAAAAATGCTTCCAACACATAAAGTTGGTTCTAAATTCTAATAAGGGTTAAGAAGTAATTTGATCAACGTCAATACAAACAATTCTTAAGTTGATCAAAAATACTAAAATATTTTTAAAAATGTATAGTTGGCACAAAAATCTTTTACTCTAGAAGTACCCAGTACAAAAAAGTTCTACTCTAGGAGCATCCAACACAAAAAAATTTTAGTTCTTTTTTATGCTGACTGCACATTTTTAAAATTCTTTTGGTATTTTTAGTTCACTTAAAAGTTATTTATGTTGAACGCTCCAAAAGTAATAATTCGTTGACTAAATTACTCCTTAACCCTTCTAACAAAAAACTTTCCTTCCTGCTTTCTTCTGACAAAAAGCAAAAAACCAGAGAAACGAAAGTCGTTTGTCATTTATATAAATCAAACTTTAAATCTCCTAAAAAAATCTCATACCCTGAAGGGGTTCAATAATTTTTTTTTTTTTTTTTGATATAAAGGGGTTCAATAAATTACTCAGGAGTAAGTGACGTTACAGTTCCAGCTATAATCCCAGTTTCTCCTGTTGGATTGGGCCAAATATTTGACTTGGACCATGAATTATTGGACTACTACAACAAAAAGAGTTTTCCTCTTCTTCTTGTTGCCCTGTTTGACTTCATTCGATCCACAAATTCGAATCTTAAAAATCGTACTTGTTAGGAGAGATAAAAATTCTTTGCACTCTAAACCTCAAGAGGAAAACTCTTGATTCTATAAAACATAAATCACTTTCAACATTATTTTACACAAATAAAAAAAAATCTTTAATTTCATTAACCATGCCTTAAAATTCAACTACTTTTTAAATTAATTACCTCTATTTAATAAATTCATCCAACGATTTGATCCAAACATCAATTGCATACCCCTCACCTCATAAGGAAGATAACACAAATTCAAATTAGAAAACACACTTGTTAGGAGAGGTGAAAACCCTTCGCTCTCTAAGCCTTGAAGTGGAAACCCTTGATATATAAAAGAGTAAATACCCTTTCTGGTCCCTGACAAAAAATACGGACCTCATTTTGGTTCCTGACAAAAAAATCGACCCTTATTCGTCCTTTTTATGGGACTAAAAATGACCTTTTAGAAATTTGTGAGGGATCAAAATGTCCACCAATCGACCCTTATTCGTCTTTTTTATGGACTAAAAATGACCTTTTTTTGTCAGGGATCAAAATGGGGTCCGTGTTTTTTGTCAAGGACCAAAAAGAGTATTTACTCTATAAAAAATAAAACACTTTCCACATTATTTTACTCAGATGAAAAACTATTTTGAATTTCATTAACTCTACCTTAAAGTTCAATAACTTTTCAAATTTACCCTTATTTAATAAAATAATCAATGAAGGGTAAAATTGTATATTCATACCGAATATTTCTCTCCTTGCCCTATAATATGACCCAAAAAAATTTCCTCCCTCTGCCCTTTAAATAGGATCAGATGAGTATTACATTATATATATAAGATTTCAAACAAAATCTTGTCCTGATGAGGTTTATGATGAGCAGGGTGGTGGAGATTGGAGGCCGAGATAGAGAGGTTTGGCATTGAGACATCTTGAGGTAAGAGCGGTTGGGTTTAGTGTCTTGAGGTTTATGTTGTTGAGTTGAACATGGTCGCATGGTTGGTCACGACTACAACGTAAGTCCACTGCAATTTCTGAACTTGTTGTTCCTCTCACGTTCGAAAATTCAATCCCACTTAATTTCACAAGTGATGGCTGCACATACAACAGTCCAACATCCGCCATTAGCATATATATAAGGGTTAAAATGCAAGAATATGTATATATGAACTTTTGCTAAAGGTACGTTTAGCACTATATACTTTACAGAGATGCAAAAATATCCACAAACATTTAAAATGAGAACAAAAAATGTCAATACCGTATACAAGCATAAGCAAAAGTATCATGGGTCCCATCATTTTTTGCTCCTATTTTAAATTTTTGTGGATATCTTTACCCGACTGGAAAGTATATATGGGATGTTAGACGCACTTTGTATAAAAGTTCATGGTTATTCTTTCATCTTCATCCTAGATACAAAAATGAATGCATTTGAAAAGAAATAGAGAGGAAAAAAAAGGATGATATGAATATATGATACCTTCTTGTTGCATTTTGCAGGTTCACACTGATATTCTTGGTCAATGACGATGGGATTTTTAACGTTGTTCATAACAATGTGGCTGAACTTTATCTGGGATGCTGCACCTGGATATCTACCTGGCCATGTTTTGATTCTGACTCCATTAGTTGTGCCCACCATTGAGCAATTCAGAACACGAATGTTCCTCACTTCATTCTCATCAACGTATTTCCCAAGGCTTCCGATGCTGTTAAACACACACACACATCAGTCAAATTCAACACTACTCAACACATCGTCACATTCTTTTTGTTATCTTAGTATAAGATCTTGTTCGTATAGTGAAAATTACACTGTAAATGAGATCATTAAGGACTAGAGGTAATGTCTGTATCCTAGGTTCAGATTAGAAGTTGTAGTGTTATGTAATACGTACCTAAAACCATGACCAGGGCCACACATGACTCTGTTAATGGTGACATTGGTGACCCCTTGAATCATGGAGACACAATCATCTCCGGTTTGAATGCGACATTTGGAGATTCTGATGTTGATGGAATGGCTCAGGTGAATGCCATCTGTATTAGGGCTATCATCTGGGGCAATGATCCTAAGCCTTCGTAGTCTGATATTGGCAGAATTTGTGATGAAGATGTGAAACCCCATTGCATTCACTGATTTTATGCCTTGTATTAGTCCATCTGTCACATTGTTGAATTGAATACTCTTCATTCCACAAAAAAACACACCAGAAAAATCAGTAAACTATTAAACAATTTCAAGTATCAACAACTTGGTGCATGTATAAAAAATCACCGGTTTGCGCCCTTTAATTAATTATTTGCCTCCCTTTGATGCTCTAACTTCCTAAATGTTTTTTTCTTGTTTAGTTTGATCATACATAAAATAAGTGATTTTTTTTTTTTTTTTATAGTCACAAGTACCATCTTATTGGAGATAATCTTGTTCACTAAATGTGTATAACTCCTAGCAAAGATTTAAACATTAATCCTCCGTATTAGGAGGTTGGGACATTAGAGAGTAAGGCACATTAGAGGCCTTGAAGTGGGATAATCACATACTCGAATCCGAAATAGAAACTTACACTGGGGAATCTTTGGCATTGAGGGGAAGGGTCGCTTTCGCAATTGATGTTGGCGGCCCACATGTCTTTACCTTGGCCGTCGAAAGTGCCGGGGCCGATGAGTTTGAGACCTTTGATGTCGGTGAAGATGAGCCATTCGCCGTTGACATATTCAGAAGGGTCTGTGGAAGCCAGAATGGTGCCGTCAACTCTGATAGTGATGGGCTGTGGTGACTTGCATGGCCCTGCAAAGAACATGGAAGAAACATAGTATTTCCCCGGCGGAACATAAAGCCTCGCTTGTTGTGGCGAGTTACACACAGTTCTCCATGCTGTCATGAATGCCTGCACACACACACACACACAACAACACAACACAATCAAAATAAGATTATTGAGAAAAGATGTTTCAACTTTCAAGGGCATGTAATATGTATAATAAGCATATTCACACAACCCAAGACAAAACTTCTTTTACATATTTACTTGTACCAATTAAAAGGGGTTATTTTTTAAGGATTCAATTGTCATTCCAAACAAGAGACTCAATTATATGGGCATGTTGATATATATCACAATAAAAAACAGAAATATATGTAGCTGATTATTCTATTTGGGCTAGCTGTACATTTATATATGTAATATCACGTGCCTTGATGCTCATGTTTCTTTGTTATGCTAATAAATATAAACATAAGTTCATCCTATGATCACAGAATTAAATTTAGGGTTATCAACAAACTAAAAGTAGGATTAATTGCCAAGATATATAAGATAAAGCAAATTAAAACCTGGGTGCAATCAGTGACGCCATCGGGTTTGGCTTTAAAGTCCAAGACGTTGATGATTTTTTCACCTGGAAGAAGTTTATCAAATGCTAAATTTTTACCAATGAACATATCTGGCCCAGAAACTGGTCTTCTTCTTACTTTTGCATCCACAGAATCACTTAATAATAATAGTGACAGCACAGTAAAACTCATCAGAATTACATTCTTAACAGAAACAACAATCCCTGTAAAGGCCATTTTTGTGCCTCTAGCTCCTTGAATTTGTTTTTTTCAAATTCAAGGCCTCCTAGGAGGCAAGAAATCACAAAAGTGCGAAAATGATTCCTCTTTCTTTACCTCTTATTTTTACTGCAGCTTCACATGGCTATATTTGTGATCCCCATACCAAAAATTGGTTGTTTAATTTCTTATTCTATTTTTTTCTTGAAGCTTATGATTCACTGAAATTAACGATGTTGGTTTTCCTTTTTGTTTACCCTAATTAATGATGCTATCTATGTATACGTACTTACTTCATCCCTTAAATTTAGGCTCCGTATATATAGCCTCCACAACAAAGAGGGCTATTTTTTTTTATCCTTGAATATATATCTATATATGACGAACCTCATGCACATCTTTTAGGTATCTAAGGTGCTCATCTTGTTTTTACTTTTTACAACTTTTTGATCGATCGGATTGGAACAGTTCAATTTTTTAAAAAATAAGAAAATTAATAAAATGTTTTTAACTTTTTCTAAATCTGATCTAAATGTGTTGTGTGAGAACTTAGAAACTTGCGAAAAATTTTGGATCTGTATTTAGTGTGTGCGCGCGTGCGCTCTTTAATGTTTTCCTTTGGATGTCAAAAACTTACCTTTGTCTCTATACGCTCTTTAATATTCAGAGTACAACGCAATTTTAGGGGAGCAGCTACGGTCCATTGCAATGAATCGTCCGCTGCGCTCCTCTACCCAATAAATTATTACCGCATGCGGTAAATTATTAGACATTTTTTGGACAGCAGACGGTCCACTGCAGTGGACCGTAGCCACCCCCAATTTTAGGAACATTTAATTTTTAGTGTTCTTAACACAATTTGTTTGTGCTTCTAATTGCAGGACATCCTTCATGCTCTTCTTCCTCTTGATATTATGCTATATGATCTTTTGCAATGAGTCCAATTGATGGAACATGTGATATATTTAATTTTATGGATTATTTGTTTTTATTTATCTTCAATAATTAGCCTATCATATTTAATAATTAGCATTATTTTAATTAAAAACATGATATTTAGACTAGCTAGATCATCTAATTGTCATCTCTTAAATTTAAATTTAATTAGGGTAGTAGAATTTGAATTATTTTATTATTCTAGGACTCTATAAATAGTTGTAGGACTTTTCAGTTGTATTCAAATTTTCCTTTTGAGCAATTGAATAAAGTATTCATATTTCTCTTTTCTCCCCTTTCTCTTAGATGATGGAATATATTTAATTTTCTAGATTATTTTTTTCCATTTATCTTCAATTATTAGCATAATATCATCTTTAATAATTAATTCGCATTATCTAAAATAAAATAGAATATTTGGAATATTCTAGATCATCTTAATAATTACGGTCCTAATTATAAGATCAAGTTGACTTTTTTGAAAGAGATTAAGGAACATAAATAAGTTACTTTATCATATCATATGTTTTGTATCTTTAGATTATATATTAGTGTTTTCCCATCTCACTTAGCTTTGTCACTATATGCGCGCTTTTAACTTCAATATTCAGAACACAGCTCAATTCTAGGAAAATTGTTAGTGTTCCTAATTAACAAAGTTTTTTGACAGGGAACGCAGCCTCCATGCTCTTCTTTTGCCGTGATCTTTTGTTGCAAGTCCAATATATCATTAGGATTTTTCTTCTAATATTGTATTTGTTCTGTAGTAGAACACAGATGTCTAGCCTCAGTGGGCTAGGTATGATTGATATTGGATCTGGTGTAGCACCCACTGGTATCTATCGAGAAGATAGCAGCGGTCGCTAATGGATCACTGTGCTACACGGGGTTGGCTATTCGCCTGAGGGTGGTGTGTTTGCACAGTGGGACTGAATGGTAAAGAATGTATTGTTCAACGTGGAGAACATACCTGGAAGGCAACTATTAACTCTTAGAAATTGACAACATTCCAGCACATTTTCTGTTTCTTTTATCTATTTTGGGCTTTAAGTATGCATAGAAAATGAAGTGTATAGAAGAAAATGTGCATATCAAAGTATCAAGGAAAATCAAAGAAATTCTTGTTATATCTTGTAGAGTTTGTAATTCAAGTGAGAATTGATAATTCCTTTCTCTTTTGTAGGAGGATGAAGTCAAGTTTTGAAGCTCTATAAGAACCAAGAAACAAGGGAAGAAATAAAGAAAGTGAAGTACTACAAAGTTAGAAGGAACTCGTATAACCGCCGCAAAGAAGTGGATAAACGGCCGCAGCCAAGATCCGCCGCGAAAAGTGGGCATCGCCGCGCGACCGGCCGTGAAAAAGTGCAGAAAGTACAGTTGCGCGTTTTTCACATTAGAAACATAAAAACCCTATTTAACCTAAAGGGAATGGCCGAAAAACACACTTTTTGCACAAGGGAACAAGTGGGCAACAAAGGAGAGAGCTTGGGAGAGAGATCTTGGAGCTTTGGAGGCTTGGGTGCTCAACCTAGAAGAGATTTTTGGGGATTTCACCTTGGTTTTTCCTCTTTTCTCCTCTTCTCCTCTTACATTCTTCATGTATTCAGTATCTTTGCTTAGCCTCTCTTTGTATTTGAACATGAGTAGCTAAATCTTTCATTCTAGGGTTCTTTTGACCATTTGTATGGATTAATACTTGAATATTCCTCTCTTTTAGTGGATTAATATATGTATGTGTTGATTTCAACCTTGGCTTAATGCTTCTAAGTGATTGGCCTCCATTTAGATGATTTATTCACTTAGGTTTTGACTTGAGAGAGCTAATCTAGGTGTAGAACTTGATTGAAATCATGCTTGTCTTGAAGTTTACTTGATAAATGGATGGTTTGTTGGTAAAATAGAGATATATTTACTAACCTTGCATTGTCACATTAGGGTTGTTGCTTAAATATTGATTCTCATTAATTGTAGCAAGAGATTGTGCAGTTTAATGAGAAGAGAAACTTGATTTTGACTTGAGAGAGCGGGTCAAGTGTTTTAGAACCTTAGACTAACACATATATGTATTGAAATGCTACTAGAGAGGAAATTAACCAAGTTTTATGAAATGCAAAAGGGGAAAAAGAATCCTAGGCTTTATTATCCTTGAAGTCAAAGAGTCATTTGTCTTTCTCAATTTTAAGTTTTAAAAATAGTCTTTTAAAATTCTCATTCCAAATCAAAACTTTGTTCTAGCTCAACTTGATGAAATTCACTAAGCCTCTTGCTTGACCAATTTGTTAAACAAATCCTCGTGGGAACGATACTTTATTTATCACTTTATTACTTGCGAAACTCGTACACTTGCGAGGCGAACAGCAACCTCCTATATATAGAGATTACCTAGGGTTTCGTTCTCCTTACCCTAAGTCTTTCCACTGTCATCGTGCCTCTTCCACGTCCTGATCGTGCGCCCTCCATATCCTGCATGATTGCTAGATTCTCGGCACAGTCAAAGAGGAATGGCAAGTTACCTGTTTCATGGGAGGTTTCCCGCCAGAGGCACTCCTATTGGGCCTTCGTCTGCCAGGCCCATTATTTGAGTCCATAACAGTATTATTAATAATTAATCTCATCATGATTTTTCTTTATTTCCCCACTTGCTATGATGTTTTCACTTGTATTATTGAGTTTTAATCTTTGCCCACTGCTCATCAATATAAGGTGGAATAATTTTTAATTTATTGGTATGTAGAAATATTGGAGATGACATATTGGGATCTTGTAACCCAATAACACCAAAAGTTCCTTCTTTTAAGTATTTCTTAAATGTGTGGTTATGAGTTTAAACCCTTAATTGATACTTCCATCTCTTCCGTTTCTATAAGAAATAACAACCAACGTATAATTGCTTGTTTCTATTTATAAGAAACTTTTAAGGGTTAAGGAGCAAATTTACCAACCAACTATTAGGCCAGGAGTGCTGGGCACAAAAAACTTTTAAGAGGACCAAATATGCCAACAAACAATTGAATTTGTTAAAAAAACACAGCATCGTCAGATGCCTTATAACTTTCGTTTGCCACGTGGGATTTGAAGACCAGCTGGTCTTTTTTTTTGGTTGTCAATGCCCAAGTGCCTTTTTTTTTTGGGTGAAGAATCCCAATTGCTGAAGATTTCCAACAATGGGTTGTACTCCAATTGACCCGATTCAGCTACCCAGAGTAAACCAAAAAGATAAAATCCCAGCGAAGAAGAAGTCATCAACGGAGGAGTAAAATCCCAGCGAAGAAAAGGAGAAGATCTTGAATCTTGGTAACTGGAAACACAAACTAGCATCCACCATCCAAGAAATCACCATCTGGGTCAGAAACTCAACCAATGATGAAAGACTCGTCGTTTGCTTCAAGAACCACAGAAAAATGCAAAGATCCTAGGCGAGAAAAAATGAGGGCTTCTGGTGACAGCTTCAATCGCGACTTGAAACTAGGATAATCACAGACCGGAGGTCTCTGTCTTGGTCGCGATTTCCTTCCCTGTCGCGAGATCGAGCAAATAACTGATGCAATTACTTGGGTGGCGTCGTTGATGACGCCAAGAACTGGGACGAAGATGATCTCATAAAGCAATGGGTGAAATTTGTTTCATGGAAGAGGTCAAATTTGTTTTGGTATGTAAAAACGTACCTGGATTCAATGCATAAGAATGGGGCCCACTGACAAATATTTTTTCAACATTTTCGTCTTGCTCCTGCAAGTTCTTCCATCATGGTTCCTGAAATTCAACATAGCGCCAGCGATTTTGAATTCTCGAACCCTCCAAGAACTCCAAATCGACCCAGAAAATCAAAGTTCTTCTAGCAGCGCTAACGTTGATAATGAAAATGACAAAATCCCGAAAGTGATTGGCTACCATCAGCCACCGTACTCTTCCTTCTCTGGCAACTGATGAGAATATGGTGAGGAGCTAAATCCAACCTGATGGAACTTTACTCTCTCCCTCCTTCGATTTTTTTTCTTCAGTAATGACGATGGGGAGGATTGTGACTAGATCTGAGTGACGACTATGTCAACCTTATCTTTATTTTGCCCGGAGAGATTTCTTCCTTGCTCAAGTTCTGGATCCAATTCAGAGAAATTTTATTTCAACACCTGCGAATAATTCAACCACGCCGATGGAGAATTCTGAATCTCAACGCCGTGTTCTAATGGCCAGAGCTCCTTCATGGTCGATTCTTCGACGAACATAAGTCCGATAGTAACAGGCCACCTGGACAAACAAAAAAAAGGCCACCTGGACAAAAAAAACCACCTGGACAAAAAATCCCACGTGGCAATCTTCATAAACAGAAGTTATAAGGCATTTGACAGTGCTATGTTTTTTTTAACAAATTCAATTGTTTGTTGGCATATTTGGTTCTCTTAAAAGTTTTTTGTGCCCAGCGCTCCTAGCCTAATAGTTGGTTGGCGAATTTGCTCCTTAACCCAAGTTTTAAAGGTTGTCTCAACTTTTTTGTTGATTTCCTATCTTTTTTATTTTTGTAAAAATTGGGCCCCAACGCCCATTACATCACTGACATTAACTAGAATCTAGTCATGGGAAAACAACTTCCACAGTATCACTAAACAGAAAATCTATCACCCCTGCTAAAGGAGAATAAAAAAACAAAAAAAAAATCTTCATTGCAATTAAAACTATAATTGGCTAATCAGTCCGCAACATAATTACCTTCTCTCAAGGTATGGGAAAATCGAATTTGCATCTCCTTATTATTGTCCCATAGTCATGCATTTAATGTTCTGTCTCTAGCCCTTCCTTGAATCCAAGCTTTCTAAACTATGTGTAAAGGCACAATTGAATCTCCTTCTGCACACCCAATTCATGCGTCATTCTAAAACCCTGCACACCCCCCTAAAGTTCCGTACGTAGCCAAAGCCTTGCATCATCCTAACTTCCTACCAAAACCACAAATCCAAGTACTGTCACTCCTCCTCAACATCCCTCTACAACTTGCTAAACCTAGACATCATTAGCAGCACCATCAAAATTCATTTTCTCCCACCCTTCCTTTGGAAAAATCCATTTAACTTCCCTTGGTTCCTTTCTTAAACCATAGCCACCAAATGTTTTTGACGAATTAACACAATCTCTAACATAACTCTGGATTACAAACTTATGATGTTCAAGCATACTAAAACCTTCTTCAAATAATCTTTTGTTCCTCCATCCCCAAATCATCTAGCTACACACTGAAAAAACTATGCTTCAATTCATTTTTCTCCACCAGTTTGCAGATTATTTAAAAACCAACAATTCATGTGTTCTGTGAAAAAACTGTGGACGTACCTTTAACACTTTTAGAGCCAGCCATATCCAACAAGATTCCAAGATTCCAGGAAACTCCTTAGAACATGGTCAAGGTCCTCATCTCCTCCTCCACATCTACTACAAGTAGGCTCACCTCCTAGGATTTGTGCTCTTCTATATCCTATGAGAAGTCTATCATGCATTGCCAACCACAAAAATACTTGGATCTTTCTAGCTAGTGGTTTTCTTCTTCCAAATGACCTCCAACCCCTATTCACATCTCCTCTCAATTGTTGATACATTTGAGCTTCAAAAAAACCTATCCCCATGTCCCCCTTTCAACATAACTATGTCGTCATCATCCTCAATACACGAAGGGGGAATGACTTTTATTAATTGAAACATCTCGTGCGACAGTACCCCCTTAAGCCATGCCCGGCCAGTTCCAACTCCCTTCTCCGTTTAAAGTTTGACTTACTATTAGAGATGGGTTTAGCAACCCCAACTCCCCTACATAACATTTGCAAATTTATCAACTACATACAGCCACCTCTCCTCCCAAAATTTCACATTCATTTCCATTCCATACTTCCCATCCAATACCCTTAGTAACTTGAGGCAATAATTTGACGACATTTTTCTACAAGGATGAATCATGTTGTTTCACAATGCACTCAGTTAGCCAATTAGCTCCCCTTCCATACTTAGCTTTCAGGACTTTAAAACATAAAACTTTTGGTTTGGCGAGTAGGTTTCATCCAATTTTCCCTAGTAGAGCGTCATTTATCCCTTTCAATCTTCTTATACCCATACCTCCTTCCTCCTTAGGCCCACACACTCCTTCCTAGCTTATCACATGCAATTTCTTCTTTTCCCCATCCGAACCCCAAATGAAATTCCTTTGTTGTTTTTCAATCTCATTACAAACTCCAACTGTAATGTTTTCATGCTTCATTTGGAAGTTTATAACTTGAGACGTTACTGATTGAACTAAAGTGATCCTCCCTGTGAGGGCCAAAGATTAGTTTTTCCATCCACTAAGTTTCCTCTGTACCTTGTCAACCAAAAATTGAAATTTTGCTTTGGAGTAATGGCCTTGAGTGATACGTGCCCCTAAATACCTTCCTAAATCCTCCTTGCGTTGAAAATCACCCATTCCACAAATGATATTTTGCTTATCTCTAGCAACATTCTTCGAGAAAAAAATAGAAGTTTTACTTCGAGTGATTTTCTTCCCTGAAACCTTCCCAAATAGATCCAAAAAATCAAGCACATTCCCCATTTATTCCTCACTAGCTTCACAAAACAACAACAACAACAGGTCATCCGCAAATAAGAGGTGTACGTGATATACAGACATTAGCCTTCCTACCCCGACCGGTTTCCATCTTCTACTCTCAACTGAATCCGCAATAATATGAGATAACTTTTTCATAGCAAGAATAAACAAATAAGGCGAAAGGGGGTCTCCTTGTCTAATCCCTCTAGTTGGCTTGGACTCCTCTTCTTTGCTACCATTTCTCAATAAACACATTCTAACCAAATACACAGTGTTTAATGATATTGACCATATTCTCTGGTAGCTTAATCTCTTCTAATACTTTCATTAAAAATCTCGAACTGTGCATATCGTAGGTCTTATCAAAATCAATCTTAATTACCATATAACATTTCTTACCGGTCATCCTTTGCATCATCTAGGCAACCTCCTTGGTGATAATTATGTTCTCTTGAATATTGCATTCTGGCACAAAACTAGCCTAAAAAGGCGACACAAGTCTATCCATAACATCTTTTAGTCTGTGCACTAGTATCTTTGTCAATCCTTTATATATAGTACATTGCAAAGAGCAATTGGCTTAAACTAGGTAACCCACTTTGGACTTTCCATCTTTAGTACCACGACTAAGCAGAGAGTAATGTTCAGCTCCACAATCCCTTTTGGTCTATCTCATAATCTTCTAATCAACTCAGATACTTCCTTTCCTACAACGTCTCAATTCCTCTGATAAAATACAGTCGAAAACTCGTCTTCCCATCTTAATTACTCATGTTACCAATATTATTATGCATATAATTCACACTCATTCTCTCTTTCACTTAAATAAGGGTATTTTTTGCAACAACAAAAAGTTACATTTTAGCATCTTTATTGTCTCTAACCAACTCTTTGTTATTACAGTCTCAAACCAACTTTTTGATATACGTTATTCGGTTAAGTGTTTCTTATTAAAAGGATCAGAGAGAGTATAATGAATGAATGAGTTATTAAAAAAAAAAATACAGAGAAGAAGGAGATGACAGTATAATATAATAAAATGGCTCCTGGATGAATTAATTAGGCGAGTAACAATTAATGTGTATGCATATATATATAACAACAATTGGGTTACTCTGTAATGAAATTAATTGAGTAGTCCCTAATTAATTAGAGGAGACAGTGATATATATATGTGTGTATGTATATATATTTAATAGAAGCTGCAGAAAATTAATTAATCAATCAAAGGGTGCATTTGGATCTGGTGAGAGGAGCAAGGTCGGTGGCTTGTTTGACGACAGAAACACAGTCCTTGCCGTGTTGGATTGTGGTTTGAGAGATGACAACGTTGCTGCAATCCTCAAGACGAATGTTTTCATTGTTGGGGCTATCAGAAGGTGCAGTGAGTTTCACTGAGTTTAATGTGATGTTCTTAGATCTCATCACGTACACATCCAATCCCATTGCATTTGCCAATGTTATGTTCTCTATAACTCCATCCTTCACCGTGTTGAATTGAAACGTCTACACACATAGTTCAAATCACACATACATTAGATATGGGATTATCTCTTTCTATCCATATATACCCAATTACGTACATTTGAGTCCGGTCTGGGAGCCCGTCAAAATGAGGATCGTCCAGATTTAAAAATTGACGTGGAGACAACCTTAGTTCATTGAAGTGATGAGGATAGATAGACACAAAGTAGACTTGCTTGTGACATTAGGGGATTCCCACTACAAGAACTATAGGTAGCTAGGTACGTACAATTATGCATGGTTGAAAACACAATGCACACACACATGTTAATTAGTCATGTAATCCATCTTTATGATGTTTTTCTCTCCCTAAGTAAACAAGCATTAATTAAAACTCGGACATACCCTCAAGTGAAATGAGAAAGATATAAAGATAGGCACAAACAATGAGCCACGCTTTTGACATGTAAGTCCCACGAAAAGAGTTTTTTAAAAAAATTAAAAAAATCTCTTATTTTTTTTGCATTGGGACCTAATTGTCCTGGCAGGGATCAAACCCTGATAGAAGCTAGTAAAGACCAGCAAGCATGCCACTGCACTACCCTAGGCGCTGGCAAAAAAATCTCTATATCCTTTATTATTTCACCTAAAGTCACTTTAGGAGATCATGAGCCTATAACTTTGTGTTTATCTCTTCTCATTTCACTTGGAGATCACTTTACAAACTAGAACTAAATTGGTGAGGTGGAGTTAGGTTCCTCTCCTAATTAATTTTCTGCTGAAGTCCTCCCTAGACGTGAACAAATTGTAGATTTGCTTTGTGTGCATCTGGAGAGGACAAGACCCTTTGACTCAAAAACAACTTTAATAAGAGGCCCCATTTTTTGTACATTTGAATCCATAATATAGTAAGAGTTCATCATTTTATGCTTGTGTCTATCGTTCTCTTTGATAAGTCAAAACTATAAGAATTGAGGTAGGATGGAAGATAGAGAAACTTACACTGGGGAGCCTGACGCAGTCAGAGAAAGGCCTATAGTCACAATCGAATGTGTGAGGCCACATGGACTTGCCCTGGGCATCAAAAGTGCCACCGCCGATGAGTTTAAAGCCGGAGAGGTCTTGGAAGATGAGCCAATCGGCGTTGACATAATCAGAAGGATCAGTGGAAGCCAAAATGGTGCCCTCCACCTCAATAGTGATAGGACCAGGGGTCAAACATGGCCCTGCAAAGAACATGCTTGACACCAAGAACTGTCCTTTTGGCACCACTAGCCTTGCTTGCTCCTTTGATTTGCATGCAGCTTGCCATGCGTGCATGAATGCCTATACATTCATCATTAAAAAAAAAAAATAGAATGATAAACATTAACAGCTCAATGTTACAAGTATGATAGAATTCGACCTCTCACTTATAGGCGAAGATTCTGAATTCATATCATTGTACTACAAAGCCATTGACTTTCAACCGATCTCTAAGACATTTCATTTGTTATAATGATGCATGGTTAAATTGATAGGAAAAACATGTGTGATTTACTACTTTTTTAGGTTTTTTTTATAAGTAACAACTATTTAAATCATGCAAATCAAATTGTTGACTAAAATTAATTAAAAACAATAAATATGTAAGATATATATTTCCTTCGCCAATAATAAGTGAGATAGACATTGGGTGGGAAAAGAGATAAGGGAGAATATGTGAGAAAACCAGATGAAAAACACATCTAAATTAATAGGGGTTAAAAAATGAAAAGAAAATGTGTTGAATTCTTTGAAAAACACAAATTATTACTTAGTACTACCCTTATATGAGAGAATCTTACTCATAAAAATAAAAAATGGAGGAGAGGGAGTATTAGTTTAAAACAGATCGCCATGTTCAAGTCCAAAAGGTTGAGTTGGTTTTGTATGCCTATGATCATAATATATATTTATCAATTAATCAAGATTTGATTATTCATCTCCACTCTATAATCACTTAGGAAGAGGAATTTGAAATTATATATATACATATATATATACTCACCAAAACACAGATTGATCTTTCATTATTTTCCAGAAATGAAACTTTCGTCGATCTGATTAAAACAGGCAACAACCATCGCGCGAAATTTAAAATAATCATTAAACTTTTAACGTAATTACCTCAGTGCTTTCGACCTTGGGATCAGTTTTGGCTCCAAAATCCAACACATTAACAATTTTCTCAGAAACCCCACAATATGCGAGGCCAGCAAAGCATACAAACACAAGAACAACACAAGCTTTGCCTGAAACACCCATTGCAACTTCTACAAAGACCCTAATGGGCGTCCTTGTACTTGTTTTTTATTTTTATTTTTGTTTCGTGTTTACAAGTACAAGTTTCTGGAAATGCTATTTGTGTGAGTTTTATAGGTTCTATATTTTGTAACGAATCGTTGTCAGTGGATGTTTCCATGTTTATTGGTCAGTGATTCTAATTTTGTGGTCAAGTTTGGCTCAGCTAAAATAACTGATGATGCTCTCTCTTTGCATTGACCCATTATTTTAGCCTATTTCAATGTTCAGTCAAAATAATGAATACATGTAATAATAATGATACTATTTGAGTTCGAGTCTTGTGAATGCAAAAAATCCCTGTTGGGAGACTCTCCCACCAAAGTCAGGTGCGCGACGCTGGTCGGATCCGGATTAGTCGGGGTGAAGCCTCGGTGAACCGGGTGGGCAACCAAAAAAAAATAATGATACTATTTATTATTGGGTCATTAATAATATCCCGTTACGTTTTAGATCTCAAATAAATTTCAGCACCCCCTAAAAATTCGTTCATCATCAATTAATTATAATATCTTCTTTACGTTTCTAGCTTGCAAAATAGTGTAAGTCACTGGTAAACTAGTGTCAGTTGTAAACTTAATTAAACACATCAAGTTTACCGTTTTTACGTTTTTAACTTACGAAATCGTGTAAACTCACTATAAACTTGTGTTAGCTTTTTCAATTTGATCACGATCAATGCCTTTATATATGAATTTTATAAAAAGAAATTAGTTAAGTACGATAAATTATGAATATTGATGGATTTAATTTCAATTATCTAGATATAAAAATATTTAAATCAAATTATTGTCGGCTTTACATTTTAATTATACATTATTGTTACGAATTTGTTTAAACTTGCGAGTTTGACAATCTTTGAGTGTGTTTTTGAAAGAGTCCCTCCAATATTATTGGAATATTTTAGGATGAAAATATGTGTTTTAAAAAGTCATATCCTTATAAATTAAAAAATTTATGTTGATTACGTTTATGAATCAACATGTGGTGTTCACAAACCTAATATATAGTCATAACTTTTAATTGAAGAGATATATTACTTTAGACGCGTCACTTCAAGGCATCAATTCATTTTCTATAGATACCCTCGTTGTCACCCTCATCATAACATCTTTTGAGTTAATATGAACCCTCAGTTGTTTCTGGTTGAGTTCTTTTATGGGAAAATCATTTTCAACACCCTTTTAACACTGACAATCCCAAAAAAGACCCCAAGATTCTGATAATCCCAAAAAAGGTCCCTAGGCCTTTTTTGGGTTTTTCAGAATCTTGGGTGAGTTATTAACGAGGCTGATATAGTTGTTAACAGGGTACTGATATAGTTGTTAAATGTACTGATTTAATTGTTAGCAAAAATGTTGTTAACGCGGCTGATTTAGTTGTTAAATACCTACCCGTTAACAACTATATCAGCCCCGTTAACAACTCACCCAAGATTCTGAAAATCTCAGAAAATGCCCTGGGCCTTTTTTGGAATTATCAGAATCTTAGGGTCTTTTTTGAGATTGTCAGTGTTAAAAGGGCCCTGAAAATAATTTTCCCTTTTATCTTTCACTATTCTGTCACCCTCTGTTTTTAGATACATGATCCATGATGCCTATAATTGATCTATGGGACTGCCTTTATGAAATCTCTTCAGTTTAATGCACAACCCACAATCCTAAATATTAGTTTAGAAGTTAATTTATATTCTAAATATAAGGACTTTTTTTATTTTTTTCTCTAAATTATATATTTGTCCAATTTATAAATTAATATATATAATTTAATAATACACAAAAGTATTTCAAATTAATCGTGTGAGTTACCTATGTTATAATTATTTAATTTATTTTCTTAATCTCCCCAAATTAAATAAAGACAGCTTATACCTAAGACTTTAGGTAGTATATTTTTTTGTTAGGTTTTTACTTTAGCAGATTCTTATCAAGGCGTGCAATATGCAACTCTATTGTCATTTCTTTACAACTCATCATGTTGTTAACAATACTACTTCCTCCAATCTTTAATATAAGACATATTTATTTAAAACGTTTAAATTAAAAAAAAATAGTTAAGTTAGTTAGTATGCATATATTTTCTAAAATATCATAGTAATCTTCCTTAATTCTCTCATTCTCTTATTTCCTTGATTATTGTTGAAGGAGCTTCAATATATTGACAAATATAAAAAATATGCCTTATATAAGATCAAGAAAATACCCAAAAAAAATTTAAGACTAAGATCAACTCCCGAAATATGTCATATATTAATGACAGAAAGAAGTAGTAGCAGTTATCTTGAAATGAATATAAATATATATTAATATGGATATACCCATAACAAAAAGTTAGTTGAATATGATTAAACTAACTTACCGGTAATATGATTGAAGCGCATGGATTTTTCATAGGTGGTCCACATAAATGTGCGTTCCCTACATTTTATATATAAGTTTGATTCAAAAAAAAAAAAAAACCAAACATTAAATTATAACTTACTTTGGTGATGAAAAGCTGAAATGATTTTTGTGATGTACCAAAGAAAGCGAAGGCGCTGAAAGAGACTAGACTCTCTGGAATGGGGCCTTCCATATCATTGTTAGACAAATCGATAAGCTTCAATGTCTTACAGATTGTTGCCGTCAAGACGGACGGGAAGAAGGGTAGGCGGAAGGGATTTTTCTATTCCTCTCCCGCAATCATCTCTCTCTCTCTCCGACCCATCGTCTATCTCCCACAGTCACACACTCTCACCCGCCATCTATCTTTGTTTACTGAGATCTTTGAAGGCGTCTTCGAGCTCAGACGGCGCATTCCAGCGAGGTCTTCCCCATCTTAAGCCCCTTGACCGTGGAAGTGAGAAGAAGGGTAACCGGGAGAGTTGATGGGGATGAGGGAATCAGTTTCCTACTCATGGAGATCTTTTACTTTTTTATTTTTTAAACAAATATTATTTAATAGATAGAGAATCTAAAATAAAGATAATCTTTCAACTAACATATTTTTTAAAAATAATTCTTTTATTTAAAATCGACAGTTAAAAAAAAAATCTTAACTGTCCATATCTCATTTGTACAATCCATATGAGAAGGACCACTTTCTCATTCTTAGGTGAGTAGGGAAACTGGTTCCCGGAGATGAGAGAGAACGGTTTATGAAGGTCGGACTCACAAAAAAGTAACATGTCTTAGACATCTAACGGTGTCGATTGTGGTAAAATTGCTCATTTTTGTGAAGTTTATGTATATTTTAGCACCCAAAATAATTTAACGGTGTCAAGTGCACTGACATAAAAGTTTGCTGTTAAAATTTCACATTCACCTTATAATTAATTGAAAAAGAAAAAAGCAACTAAAATAAAACATTAGTTGTACTCACACCAGCCAAGTGATTTATAAGCTTCACTAGAGGAATGAGTCAACACAAGCAATCAAAGTTATGGACATGAAGAAATCAAAGAAACACATCAGAGAGAATGGACATTTTTCAGAGAAACACAACAAAGCGGCCTTCCCCTAATTAAGGCACGCAGCATCCCCTAATTTTTCCATTACTACCAGTGGTTCAACAATGTGTTAGGGTTAAGTTTTGACATGAAAAAACTAATACATGTTGTACTTTCTTATTAGCTTCATGGACCAACTTGACCCAAGTTTGGTCCTTTTGAATCATTTGATTAAGCAATTAAACTTATTCCCATTACCAACTGAGGTTGGTACAAGTGATAAGTGATTTGTGTCACTTAAGCAAGGTCTCGAATTCGAGCCTTGTGAATGCAGAAAAGCTCTGTTAGGAGATTCTCTCACCATAGCCAGGTGCGCGACACGGATCGAATCTGATTAGTCAGAGCAAAGCCCTGGATATCGGGACAACCAAAAAAAAAAAAAAAAACTTATTCCCATTGACCCACAAATGACAATGTAAAATACTTGAGGAAATTTTCTCAAGCAAATAATATCATAACGGATTTTATTTATTTTTTTGGCCAGGAATATCCGAAGGGGAACTAACGATAAGTTGGTACAAGTCCTCTGCAAATTTAGCCCGTAAATAAATAATTGGTAAATCATCCAAAAAATCGTCAATTTGCCCAAACAAAAACAATCTGAAAGACCAAAATAATGTTTAAATAAATTTGAGCGTTAAAAGTGAAATAATAACCATAAAAATTCAACTCTCAGTATCGAAAAGAATCATATCTACAAGTTCATTACTTATTTCTGAGCCAACAAAGGCACAATATACAACTAAAAATAGGAAGGAAAACTTCAGACACCCTGTACACAAAATCTTTGCCTTTTATGTACAGAACCTGCAAAAATGGACTCACTTTCTTGAGGCTAATAATAGTAACATAAATTAATTGTGTGCTTGCTCACGGCGCCCATTAGGGCGTTGCTGATCCACTTCTCCAACTACGCCATCAAACAGTCTTCGTTGCCTCTCCCGGAAATATAACACAGCCAAAAGACATGCCACCAGAGTGAGAATTGTTGCATTCCCTTCTTCCAAAAGCACATTATCTATCCATGATTCCAATTTTGGGAAGAGTTCCGGCAAAAAATCAATTATTCGAACCTGAGTATAAACAAAGGAGGTGTCAATAAGGATCCAGGCGACAAATGATGAGAAGTTTGATGTGATATACTCCTTCGGTCCAAAATATAGAACATAATTTGTAGTTCAATTTGTCCTATATTTAGGACCGGAGGTAGTATGTTAAAAGCATCAACAAGAAAAGGCTAGTTGGCCACACAAATCTGCCAAAATTAGGTTAGAAGTTGAGAGTTTAGTAGGGGATTGGAGTTGTCAGACTCTGCTAAAAAAATACTCTAATTATTTTCTTTAATTCCCTCCTTCCCTCTCCTACTTAATTATTGTTGAGTCAATAGGGCTAATTTAGGAAAAAATTGATAAATATGGAAAATAGGTCTTACATTTAGGATCAAGATCAACTCCTCAACTAAACCTTACATTAAAGACAAGAAGAGTATGCCATAAATCCAATCATCAAGAAGGAAATAGAAATAAGTTAATATTTACCATATCAAAATCACTCTACACTGATAATGTTGTAAGATCCATTGGAATGACGAAAATGAAGAGGCCTACATGGACGGGGACTCATCTAACATATCCAGCATCATTTAAATAAATGCAAAAAACTCGACCAACCATTAATTAAGATACATGGGAAATTGCAATGATAGATTATCATAGTTACTCCCCATTTAAATTTAAATATTATAAGAAACAGGCAATAAGCTAAGCAAGACAGTAAGCATCTATAGAACAAATCATAATGTCAAATTACAGTTTCTGCTAGTATGCTTTCCAGCATGTGAATGACAGAAACTCACCATGAAACAGTCAGCATAATTCATACGCGTCCACAAACTTGCAAGTGCAAGGGTGACAGGCAGCTTTGCCGCAGAATCAGTTTCTAGAGCTTCATCATAGTAACGCTTGGCAAGATGAAGATCTAATGGAAGTCCTTCACCGCGCTCATGCATGTACCCTAGATTGAACATGGCTTGTGCATTGCCTTGCGATTTGGCATGCATATAAGCCTCAGCAGCTCGTTCATAATCCCTGACAATGCCCTGAAGGAAAAATAGTAGCACAAGGAAAAAATGAAGGAAAGTGGAAGGGAGTCCTAGTGATATGGCATAAACAGATTGTTGTAACTTGTAAGCATGCAAGATTCCTAAACTCATACCCGGCCATAGTAATACGCATCTCCAATCAGTAAAGCAGCATGTTCATTTCCCTGCTCAGAAGCCTGCCACCATAAAGAATGAGCACGCTGATGCCTCTCTGGATCTGTACAAAACCCAGATTCACCCATGCACATGCTACGATCCCCGTATTTGTCAAGAATCCAAGCAGCATTACTTTGTGCCACCTCATAGCCCATCTCAGCCATTCTTGAGTACAACATAAATGCCTTTCCAACATCACCTTTCAAGTATGATTCTAGCGCCCATCTAGACATAGAACTCCAAGGACCCCTCTCTGCAACTAGTTTGTATAGCATGGTAGCCTAAGAACAAGAAAAACTAAAACTATTAGCTGGTGCATTTATTGGGTGAGATGATTCAAGAAACAAAGTCAAGAATGCAAATCAAAAGTTTATTCCAGGCTCCTATTCACAAATCTAGTCTCCTCAATACCTTACAAATATTGCAATAAGTACTTATATCATATCTCATATGGTATTAATCTAATAAGGGTTGGGTTAGTGAAGGCAAGCGATGAAGCCCTATATGAGTTCTCCCACAACCAGATATGAGTTACACAACCAATAAAGGCAAGGGTTTGTTTGGTTTTGATTTGTTATTCTTTTTTAGAACACTTTTGTAACAATTTAAAATAATAACTGGGAAGAAAAGAAACAAAAATTAATCGTTCGGATACTCTGTTATATATATTTGGGTATCGTCTTAAATAGCGGTTTCTTTGAAAAAAAACAAATACAACAACAACAAAGCTTTTATCTTACTAGGTGAGGTTAGCTACATAGATCGCACGACACCATTGTGCTCTGTTTAAAGCCATATCTTTAGATATATTATTAACCAAAATATCTCTCTCTATGACCTCATTGAGCATTCAGTTCGGCCTTCCTTGACCTCATATTACAGGACTCCATATTGCTTGATCAACCCTCCTCACTGGAACACTCAATTGCCTTTGTTGAACATGTTCAAACCACCTCAAACAACTTTCTACCATTTTTTTTTATTAGAGGCCACTCCAACTCATTCACATATACAAGTATTACGAATTTTGTCTTTTCTTGTATAACTACGCATCTATCTCAACATCCTCATCTCAGCTACCCTTATTTTATGTTCATGTTATTCTTTTAAAGCCCAACACTCACTACCATATAGCATTGTTGGTCTTATAGCAATGCAATAAAACTTCCCTTTTACCTTATTAGGTACTTTCTGATCACAAATAACTCTAGTAGCTTTTCTCCATTTATACCATCCAGCTTGAATTCGGTGATTGACATCTCCATCAATTTCATCACGTTGTTGTATAATTGATCCCAAATATCTAAATTTTGTCATTTGTGGAACAACTCCCCCTATTAACTTCCACTTTATTTCTTGTCAAAATTGCAATGTATATATTTAGTTTTGCTCCTACTCAGACAAAAGCCCTTCAATTCAGAGTCCGTCTCCATATCTCAAGTTTAGAATTAATTTCCTCCCTGGATTCAGCCAACAAAACTATATCATCATCATGCTTGCATATCCACCATTTGAGTCTCCAACAATTATTCCAATAATCACATATCTGATTTGACCCATGGACGAATACACAAGCATACATTTCATGCTTGTTTGGGTAATAGCAATGAGATTCCCCAATATCATGCTAAGAATAGCAAGGATTTCCAAAAGAAGATGCCATTTGTTTGATGAGAAATAAAAAGGAATATCGAAAATTGGAGTGGCTTAAGCTGAAGCAACTACTTTTGAAGTAACAGAAATAAATGCAACAACTGGAGTGGGAGAGTCAGAGTCGAAAAGAGTATTCCTCACTTCTTTCTCTCATTCAAAACCGTGCCTAAGACTTCCATCTCCTTTTTTATAGGCTCGATTAGAACATCTACCATTAAGTTAAACAAAGAAAGACTCAAAGTTGATCCCTGATGTAAGCCAATCCTTATAGGAAAGCCCTTTGTAACACCTCCAAGCGTTCTAACATTAGTTGTAACCCCCTCATACATGTTCTAAATGGCTTTGATAAATGCAACCCGCACCCCCTTCTTTTCCAAAGCTTTCCAAAGTACATCTCTTGGCACACAGTCATACACTTTTTCCAAATTAATGAAAACCATATGCAAATCTCTTACCTTGCTCCGATACTTTTCCATTAGCCCCCTTAATAAATAAATCGCTTCTGTTATGGACCTTCCTAGCATGAATCCAAATTCATTTTCAGTAATATCAGTCTCTTACCTCAACCTATATTCAATCACCTTTTCCAACAATTTCACTGTATGACTCATAAGGTTGGTTCCTCTGTACTTTGCACAATCCTAAATATCCCCTTTATTCTTATAAATAGGGATCAAAGTACTTTTTCTCCATTCATCCGGCATTTTCTTGGATCATAAAATCTCATTAAATAATTTTAAGCACCACAACACACCCTCTTCACCCAAACATTTACAAAGATCAATAGGAATACCATCAGGTCCAATAGCTTTTCCATTTTCCATTTTCTTAAGAGCTTCTTTAACCTCGCCAACTCAAATCCTACAATAAAATGACAAATTGAGATCACCTTCTCGGGTTGTCAAATCTTTACAGTCACAAGGTGGCCCTCCCTCTCAGTCATTGAATAGCTTATACAAGTAGGCTTCACACCTATTCTTAATATCTCCATCAGTAACCAAAACTTTTCCTTTTTCGTCCTTTATATACCTCACTTGGCCCAAGTCTCTCGATTTTCTCTCCTTGTTCTTTGCGATCTTGTACATCTTACGCTCTACTGCTTTTGTCCCTAACTCCTTATAAAACTCCTTATATGCTTTATTATGATTTTCACTCACTGCCTTCTTAGTCTCCTTTTAAGCCAAACAATACCTTTCCCAATTCTCAACATTATTACACAAGTGTATAGCTTTAAAACAATCTCTTATGCTTGACTTTCTCTTGAACAGTCTCATCCCACCACCAAAATTCCTTATCTTGCCGACCAAAACCTTTTAATTCTCCAAAAATTGCTTTAGCAACCTTTTTAGACATTCTCCCACATGATATTAGCATTTCTTTGTAACTCTCACTCCCCCTCTTCCAAAAGAGTTCTCTTACAAATCTCCTGCTTCTCCCCTTTTAATTGCCACCACTTGATCCTTGGGTTTAAAACTAGCTGCCGCTTTTGTTTCACACACTTAATATTCATTTCAAGGACCAAAACCCTATGTTGATGTCACGCCATCCCCAGGGATCACTTTGCAGTTAGTACAAAGTCTTCTATCAGGATTCCTCAACAAAAAGAAGTCAATCTGTGTCACGACAGCTCTGCTCTTGTATGTTATTAAATGCTCCTCCCTTCTTAAGCAAGTGTTGACAATCTTGAGGTTATATGCGATGGAGAAATCAATAATAGATTGACCTTCATTACTGAGCACCCAAAATCCAAAACCATCATGAGCCCTTACATGAGATCCTGCCTCCTTACCAACAAGTCCATTAAGATCACCTCCAATAAAAATCTTTTCAATTAGTGGAATACTCTGAATTAACCCCTCCATATCTTCCCAGAACTTTTCCTTAAGATGTGCTTCTACCCCTACTTGAGGTGCATACATACTGATAATGTTTATAGTATCATTCCAACAATCATTCTTCAGGAAATGATTCTGATGGGCCTAACAAGTATTGGGGCAAAACCTATCAAAGAAGGGCTGGAGGTGATACAGGGCCCAAATCTGCTAAAGGTACATTGAGGGGAGAGGGGACCACTGAGGAATGAAATCGCTGCCTGACGTTGTCAGGTAGTGGGGAGGCGTAGTGAGGATGTTTTATATAGAGGGAAGAGAGGACTGAGGGAGGCAGACATTCAGTGAGTGAGGAGAGGGGGCTGGGTCTCTCGAATACCTGGCCAGGGAGTGTTTGTTTTAATCGTTCTTGTTGCTACTTTCTTTGTGTTATCAGTTTCGGCTTGTAGGAAGCTTTAGGATTGTATTCTCTAATTTTCCATATATATCAGAGGATTCAATTGCTATTTCCTTATCAAATACAGTATAGAACAGTGGGTTCTATCACATTGGTATCAGAGCGCTCATCCTGGTTATGACCCGAATGGCGGATAGAGTAGAACAATTGGAAGGGGTGGTGGAAGAAATACAGAGGCGACAGGCTGCGTCGACTGAGAAGCTTACCGGAGTGGATGAAACAGTGAAGGCCATTCTGGACCAACTCAATGAATTTCGAGCCGCATTCAATGCGATGAACAACAACCAAATTCCTACAGGGCCCCCACATACGGGTCCCCAATCAGCGGATCAAGGCAGAGTAAGAGTAGAAGATACAGATACAGGGCAGACTGAAGGGCCCAGGCACCGTAAGCTAGAACTTCCCATATTTTCGGGGGAAGATCCTTTAGGATGGCTATTTCGGCTGGAGCGTTACTTCACAGCCAATGCGATGGCTGAATCGGAAAAGCTGGATGCTGGAGTCGTCGGTTTAGAAGGGAAGGCATTGACATGGTTCCAATGGATGGAGACACGAACCCCTGTGCTGAGTTGGAGTGAGTTCAAGAAGGAAGTAATCGACAGGTTTCATTGTCGACAACATGGAGATGAGTATGAGCAGCTGTTTGCTCTCAAGCAGGCAGGAACCGTGGCGGACTATAGGGAGCAGTTTGAGCTACTATCGGCACCATTGGAGGATGTGCGCGACGAGATTGTGTTGGGGGCATTCATGAATGGTTTGAAAGAGGATATCCGCTGTGATGTCAAGCTCATGCACCCCCAGAATCTCAAACAGGCAATGGGATTTGCTAGCCAAGTAGAGGACCGAAACTTAGTGAAGGCGAGGTTGGAAGAAAAAAAATCGAGAGATATGAGGGCGGTGACCAGCCATAGATGGAGCGATTACAGACCAGGGCTCTCTAAGCTTGGCAGTGCAGAATCTGTTAAGAGCTTCATCCGACCAACACCGACTAAGGAAACCGGAGACAAAGGAGGGGACGACACTAGATCAACTCCGCCGCGAGCGGCTTCATCAGCGGCGTCTGCAATAGGCAGTAACGGAGGGAGTTCTGTGAGAAAGCGGCTTCCTGAAGCAGAGATCAATAGAAGAAGAGAGTTGGGCCTCTGCTTTAAGTGTGAAGGCAAATATGGGCCCAATCACAAATGCAGCCCAAAGCAGATACAATTGCTCATCGTGGAGGAGGAGCCTGGAGGATTTGGAATAGAGAACTCAGAGGCCCAAATAGAGGAAAGGGAGGAGGGATGTCCCGAATTAATTTCGCTGGAGCTCTCAACGACTACAGCTGTGGGACTGACCGGAAAGAGAACTTTGAAGATGCTGGGCAAGGTAGGAACCCGTGAGGCACTGGTGCTAATAGATTGTGGTGCCACTCACAACTTCGTCTCGGAGAGGCTTGTGGCTGAGCTAGCAATTCCGACCGAGAGGGTTCGTCGGTATGCAGTGACGGTGGGAGATGGACGAAGGACGGTGTCGAACCTGAAGTGCCCGGAGATTGTACTGGAGATACAAGGGCAGCAAATCCAGCAACCTTTCTACCCTTTCAAATTGAGCAACGTGGATTTGGTTTTGGGAGTTGAATGGTTGGAATCATTGGGAGAGACCCGAATCAATTGGCGGCAGCTCTACATGAAAATTCGGAGCAATCACAAATGGGTGTGTTTGAAAGGGGATCCGGCGTTCACCAAATCCCAGGGCAGTTTCCAGTCGCTCAAAAAGGATATCCGGAGTGAAGGAGGGGGTTATCTTATTGAATTGTGGGCTACTGAACAGGCTGAAGTACCAGGACAAACACAAGACGATCCGGAGATGGAAAACATACTCAAAGAGTTTCCTGAAGTATGTGCATCAGCAAAGGGGGTACCACCCCATAGGGTTCAGGACCATTCGATTATTATTAGGGAAGGGGCTCAGCCGGCAAATACACGCCCTTATAGATATGGGCATGGCCAGAAAACAGAAATAGAGAATTTGGTCAAGGAAATGCTCTTGGCAGGTATAATCCAGCCAAGTACTAGTCCCTTTTCTAGTCCGGTCTTGCTTGTAAAAAAAAAAGATGGTAGTTGGCGGTTTTGTGTGGACTATAGGGCTTTAAATCAAATAACTGTGCCCGATAAATACCCCATTCCAGCCATCGATGAATTGCTGGATGAATTGGGAGGAGCAACCATATTCTCCAAATTGGATTTGAAATCAGGCTACCATCAAATCAGAATCAAAGAAGGGGATGAGCCTAAGACTGCTTTCCGGACACATGATGGCCACTACGAGTTTAAGGTGATGCCATTCGGTTTATCTAATGCGCCTTCTACTTTCCAATCTCTCATGAATGACATATTTAGAGAACATTTAAGGAAATTCATACTTGTATTCTTTGACGACATCCTTGTTTATAGTAAGGACAGGGAATCACATCGAAAACATTTGAGAGAAGCACTGAGGATACTCCAGCAGCATCAGCTGGTTGTGAATTCCAAGAAATGCACCCTCGGTCAAGAGCAGATTGAGTACTTGGGGCATATTATCTCGGCTGAAGGGGTGAAGGCAGATCCATCAAAAATCTCCTCAATGATTCAGTGGCCAAGACCCAACAATTTGAAGACACTAAGGGGGTTTCTAGGGTTGACTGGTTACTACAGAAAGTTTGTCCAAGGGTATGGGAAAATTGCTGCTCCCTTGACACAATTGCTTAAGAAGGATGCTTTTCGATGGAGTGATGAAGCCCAACAGGCTTTTGAAGCACTTAAAATTGCCATGACTACTGTTCCCGTGCTCGTTGTACCGGAGTTTAATCTACCCTTCGAGATAGAAGCAGATGCATCAGGCAAGGGGATCGGAGCTGTTTTAATGCAGAAAGGAAGACCAATCGCCTATTTCAGCCAGAAACTATCCGAAAGGCACCAGCAAAGCTCAGTATACGAGAGGGAACT